>JAIUND010000474.1:0-68860 GCA_034699125.1 Gisinianus flammeolus | reverse complement strand
TTAGTATTACAAGGGAAAAGATTAAAATAAAAAAGGAATATTAAATTTGTACATAAATATCCTGAATTACCAAAAAAGTTATTATTTCACATATTAACTAGTGACTGTTCGTTATTTTGTAAAATACCTAGGTAATATATGTAATCCTCAGTATTTCATAAAGTAACTGAGTGTTTCAGACATGTTTTTGGGATTTTATAAAATAACTGATTCTATAAAATAACTAACATATATATGTTTAATTCCTCTACATACCAAAGGATTGCACGTCTTTTGTCGTCATTAATGGGTCTACAAATGAATCGATTGTTCTTTATTGGTTTGGTTGCCCAATTTCCCATTCTAAATCACTCCATATGAGTCAAAAAGTAATCCTCCAAAATCCACACACACACACACAAACTATATTCAAAGAAAAATCTTTATCACAAAAAATATTCACAACACACCCAAAATCACAATCCGACAATCACGAAACAATTTAAATAGAAACTATATATGGAAAAAATGCTTTGGAACTTTAATCTGGACAGTCCATTCGCGTCCAAAAGCTAGCACGAACTGCGCTCAAGTACTTTGAGCAGAGTGTACAAAAACACACACATGCAGAGTCTACGTGTGCTCTCTCTGTTTACATTCGAGTTTGTGTGTGTGTATTCAAAAGAAGTTTTACCGCGTGCTCTACACGTTGCCGCAATGAACGGGAAAAGTACACATCCTGCGTTCATTTGATGTGGAAAATTGAACTGTGGATCCCGATTGCAGTTTGCATTGCAACGTCAACGTCTTAATACGCATGGAAAAAATCTACGTCGTCGACTACGACGCACTTTCCACCGAATCCCCAATCCCTCCTCGTTCGTTGACAATATTGCAATATCCGACAACGACAATGAGAGTCTCATTCTTTCTCAAAAGAATCATTCATTTCCCTCTCACTCCCACATTTTTCTAATGAACCGAGACAAAGACAACAATACAATGCACAGAGTGGGAGTCGATGAAACGGATAAGAAAGCCAACACAATGAGATTTGTGTTGTGGCAGGTTAAAAAAGAGAGAAAGGGAAAGAGAAAGTAATAAATAGGGGGGAATTATTGATGATGGGGGAAAAGACGAGTGTGGTCAGTGCCATTATGGATCGCCAAATACATTTTCTACAGATAAAATTAACCGTCGCGTCGTCTATAATATGAGGAAGCCGTTCAGAAAACAAGGCTTATGCGAATTTCTAGATTCCGAGTTATAGCGCCTTCAATATTCTCGGCTGTTTGACGCGTAAATAAGTTGCTCAATGATTTTAAATTCAAGAGCAAAAAAACACAAATCATCGGTTTACTTTAATTTCGAATTTTTGGAGAAGTTGAACGACGATTTTAAATAACTTTTTAGCAGTAAAAACAAGGTTTAAACTTGTTTTAAAATATTCGACATATTCTGTTGTCTACGAATATGCAAAAAAAGGGATTGTTCGCTTAAAAGCCTTGTTTTCTGAAAAACTTCCACATGTACTTATATTATGTATATAATTCACATTATCATTCATTATCGATTGAGAGAGGGGACTCGATTCTTGAAGCTTGATTCTCCATACAAAAAACCTCCATAATTTTACGAGTCATATACATAAATACCGTTTTGTTTTGTTTTTCTTTTTATTACTCCATTCAATAGTCATTTGAGGACTACACGATGACGAGCAAATGAAGGATGCAACGACATGCAATCTCATCGTAAAACCTTCAAATTACCCAGTACCAGCCGCAAAAGAGAGAGAGAGAGAGAGAAAACCTAACAAAGTTCCCCCTCATGTAGCTCAATACACAGTATATACTTATGTAGAATAAATAAAACTGTGCTCATTTTCTGTATCGTTTACATTTACATTTTACATATGCTCCGGACTAAATTAAGATGGATAATGTGAACTGTGTTGACAGTTAGATTTGTATTTGGATTTGGATATTTCATTTGTCGTTTGTTTTTGTTTTCATAGGGACGGATTTAGATTGTGAGAATCCGACAGAAAGTGGTATTCAATTTAAATTGAAGTTGAGGGAAAAGTGAAAGATTTTTTTTTAATTCGGATTCGGGGAAAGAGTAGCACAGAGGAAAATTGAGAAAGTTGGAAATGGGAGATATCTGTCAAATTAATATGGAGTTGGGAGTCGTTCAAGATAGGGAGAGTGACGGATTTATGTGGAACACCGAGGATTCGAGAGAGAGAGAGAGAGAGAGAGAGAGAGAGACCGAGTAACAGTTGTCCACTATTCTCATCGTGAGTTTGAAATGTCATTGAGATATTGAGGCATGCAGAGGGAACGTGTAAATGCCAGATGAATATTATTTTGGGGGAAAATGTTATGTTATGTCGCACAAACCCTGACCTACTTCCGATCCCCTTTAATGTCAACAGTGTGTGTGTTTGAGTGTGTGATGAAAAGTTTGTGTTACTGGGTCGCTTTCGGTCTTTGGTCTCTCTCTCTCTCCGAATTTCAGAGTTTGCATGCAGAAAATAAGTAAAGTATACGTACAGAGATATCATGTACACACCCATAAAATGGCTAATGAAACTAATGCACAGGAAAAGGCGCCGAGTCAGTAATGTAATGTAATGTGATGTGACATGAATGTGCAGTATGTACACGCTTCTAATTTTATACCATGAGTTGTGCAACCAACTGTGTAATTTCTACCCAGTTTTTTTCCATATAGTCAAAGTCAAAGAATTCCTTCTCATGTCTATCAAATAAAAATCATACATTGCTCAGTATATACCTGTATTCGTAGGGCTCACGATCAGTACAAGTCACGTCATATCATGAGTCCTCGCTCACTTGCTCTCATTCTCATTACCATCCATGATCCAACTATAGGAAATTTAATGAAGAATGTCAAATTCAAATTCAAATGGAGTATGTAGAATATAAAATATTAAATACAGACTGCCTTCCTTCTGTTCTCGACCAGTAGTTCCATATATATTCTCATTACATTTTCATATATGTACAGTGATCTTTAAAAAAAAATCTTTGGCCTTTGTCTCCCCACTCAACTCAACTCGAGTCCAGAGTGTAATAATTCACCATGCAAACCCGCAATTCTGATGAATTCTGACTCTTTTACTGTTTTAATATAGAGACCGTGAGAGCGTGGGTCGGGTCAAGTCGAGTCTCTCTCTCTCTCCGTTTCTCTCTGTTTTTTGGTGATTATCATGTCGTTTGTTCACTCAAGGAATGAAATTTATTTACATCCCAAAAGTAGTTCCCAGAAGTACAAGAAGGAGAAGGAGTCAGCGTGTGCTTTTTTATGTGTACAGAGTGCAGACTACTGCAGACAGAGACACCAGAGGACATTTTCAACTTTCAAATGCCAAATCCCAATGTGTATATTTGTATGTGTGATCCTCCGTCTCCGTCCTAAGTCCTAAGGGAATTCAATTTGAACTAGAGACAATTTGTCAAAGGGACTTCGTAATTCCCTCGTAATTCAGTTCAATTTCATAATCCCATAGACAATTACACATATCCCTCTTGTTTCCATTGTTAAATTAACTCGGTTCTCCTCGAAATAATAATGAGGGATTCCGTGGGAAAGAGGAGAAAAGGAAGAGAAAATTACATTACATTCAAGTTTAACTGCAACAAGAAGATACAATGTTTTTTTTAAATGAACAAAATGTCTCAAAACCTTTAAGAATGGCTTAAAAATCTAGCTTTTGAACTTTGGAAATGTGTTTGTTATTTACTTTTAAGCCTGACGAGAGACTATTCCCAAAAATGCGACCAAGTAAATCCAAATCCACAGAAGCGGACGATGATGTGGATAGACGGATTCGTTTTTGTATATGGTGACTTCTCCGAATCAAATTGAACGAGAGTTTAAATTTAAAGCTATACGTTTTGTCGAAGAATTCTCCAGCAGCCGATATTCTTTCAATCGTCTAGTCAAAGGGAATTCCAAACAACGTGGTGGGAAAAAAGGTTTCTTTTACCTTTTGTATAGTTTAGACGTTTAGAGAAGAAGAGCAATTTATTGTTAGCTTAAAGTCAATTCTGTATCTAACAATAAGATGCGGAAATACCGGTAATCAAAATAGGAAATTTTGGACGATTTTCAGAGCCAGTAAAGCAATAAGAATTACTTACGTCAGGAAACGTGAAATTGAAACTCTCGATATATTTGTAAAATGTAAGCTGAGGATTAGTACTTTGTAATTCTCAAAACTTAATACTTATCGGTATTTTTCCAGTGTACTTTGTGAACCGACTCCACACCTGTAGATTGTTAAGCAAAATTTGTGCAACGTGAAGGAAGGATCGACTGCATGCACTTTGATTCTGATTTCTTTTAGTAGATTGTGATTGTATATGTATATGTACTATGCAAATTAATTGGATAGTTTTTTTTATCGCATCGCTATATAGTGCAAAGTGACGTGATGGGGCGAGGCTGTAAAATGTGTGTGTTTTGATCCATTTGATTCTGCTGTTTCCATTATCACTCAATATACCTAATAAAAAATAAATAATAATACCAACACGTGCAACAGGGATCTCCTGTATCATTTGTACTCTTATCATTTTTTTTATGGAGCGCGAGAACAACTCTGAAAATAATGCACCCTTGTCACATTTAATTAAATTTATTTGGTAGGGATATACTGAAAAGGGACGAACTATCGTATATAGTGCGGATTTTAACTGTGTCCAACAATGGAGCACAAACCATTCTTAGCCAACTACCAACTGCCTTCATTCTCTCTCTCTCTCTCTCATACTCACATTATATTGGAATTGGAATTGGAATAGGAATATGACAGCCACATTCCATTTTAATTCCCTTAATTACAAATTAACAAATTAGCAAATAGACTTATCACTAATTCATCCTCATCATCGTTCACACACGTAAACATTGTCAAGCTTTTATTGCCAATCTTTGACTTTGACGGCGGATACAAATTGCAAATCCCTACACATGACACAGTTTGAGCTGACAATTAATTAAATTTCCATGCGAGACTTATTAGCCATTATTATTGAAATGGCCTCGGAGCATAATTAATATTGTTTCGCTGGTCATTGAGAATAATGTTATATTTTCATCAGTAAGCTTGCGGCAAGATTTGCCTTATTTTGTCGTACGTAAATACAAAAACTCTATTATACCAGAACAACTTTACTTGAAGTAAATTACTTCACTTCGTCGTCCACATGAAAGGAAAGGCAGAACGAAAAAGAAATAAAGAACTGCACCAAGCCGACAGCCTACCGTTGGTCACAAACGGAGAGTGAAACTGAAACTGGGTCAATCGATACGACGTTTTAGTAATTAGAATGTAAGTACAGAGAGAGAGAAAGAGAGAGAGAGACTAAATGAGTAGAATATTGACTTGGTCCAGAAAACAACGTGAACAGAAGGAGAAACAGCAACAGTATCAGAGCAGTAGGAGCAGTAACAAATATACACAAACAAACATGACAAAAACCACCAGGAAAAAAAACAACTCCGACTTTGGACTCGATAAAAGTAGAAGACAGAGAGAATTGCTCACTACATATCTTATTTCCCCTTTCTTTACATTATCATATAAATTGGAGAGAAACACATAGGGAATTTGTGTGTGTACGATATATACAGATATTTACGATATGTGTACTGGTGATCATGGATCTTGCATTTTATTATACAAGTTTGAGGGGGGAAATCAAAGCCCAAAGTAATATCCGTTTGCCAAAACAATGTACACACACGGGACTTGTTTCTCTATATATACTATCAGATAAATTTCTATTACAGTTCCTTTATCGTTCACAGTTCCTTTATCGCCTGCCCACTAGCCATAACAACCGAAATAGGGAGAGAAAGGAAGAGACAGAGAGCGAGAGCAAATAAAGTCAAAGAAGGGAAATTTGTGTCCGTGGTCGGTTTTGGTCGTATATACTCACGATCTCAAACTCGATCTCTTCTTCGAGTTTGTGTTGTGTGCAGGAAAACACAAGAGGAGTGGAAACAGAGAGAGAGAGAGAGAGTTGGGAAACACCAGGAGCCAGAAACAGAAAACAATTGAGAGATTCAATAACACATTAGCACGAAATGCTGACCTTCACTTCACAATCAGTGGCTCTGTGTTGCATTTCAACTTCCACGTCTTTCTATTTCTCTTCTACACACAGAAAACACTCGACCATTTCACATGTGCAGAGAAAATTGTCCGCACGCAAACAAATCCATTTTCGTCTTGTTCTCCACAATATGTAATTGTTATAGTCAAAACAATTATGCCGGCCACCGTAGTCCGCTTGGGATTTTGACTTTTGGGATTCTGAAACTGAGACTGTGTGTGGAAGTTCTCCTCCCTCCCTGACTGATTGTGAGAGAACGAACGAGAAAGAGTTTTTAGAAATAATAATAAACAAAAAAAAGGAAAATGAATAAATTAACTGATTAGCAGGTAGTAAATACTAGTAAATAGTAAACGTGGCTGGAGGACTCAGGACTGACGACACGCGGTTATAAAGTCAGCCAGTCAACATGATGATAAGATTTGACTTCCACTATTACGATGGAGACGAAGAAGAAGCACAGAGTAAGAGTACACAGTTGGCTTTATGATAATAAATACGATATTCCAGCCCCAGAGTCACTCTATGTGTACAATCTGGGTACATACAGTTAATAAGCATGGCGAGTGTGTCAGTGTACACGTATTGAATGTCCTTCCGTATAATATACTCTCTATAATTATGATTCAGTTTCATATAGTATTAGAACACAAGTGGGGTTTGTCACTCCAGACACTCTGACGACTATCGATCATTTATATTCAAATAATAATAATATCCCTCACACGAACCCACTTGAACTCCCACCTTCTTCTGACTTCTTCTCTACACGTACACTGCTTTTCAAACAGAGTCTGCTTTTCAAACAGAGTCTGCTTTTCAAACAGAGTCTGCTTTTCAAACAGAGTCTGCTTTTCATTTCCTTCATTTTACATCTTATAATTACTTCAATGTCTGGTATTCGTACTGGTATTCGTATTCGTATTTGTATTGATATTCGGTACGTCAATAATCAATACCAAAAACCCTGTTTTAAATATAAAATACAGAGGAGGCCTCAAAAGTCAGGCGTCCCAGAAATTCTTTAAAAGAATTTTAAATGTGTGTAACTTTTGTATGAGGATTTCAACGCGAGTTTATTTAGGAGAATGAAAAGTGCCCATCTACATATTATTATTATTATTATTATTATTATTATTATTATTATTATGTAACACACAAAAGGTGTGTATGTATGGAATCTTTATCTATGGAATTTAAATGGGAGAGCGAGCATGGGAATTCTATTACAAATATACAAACACTAACAACGATTGAGGGAACAATAAACCTGGAACAATAAATCACAAATCCAACCTTATAGAAAAAAGAATCCATTTTGCCCATCAAAAATAAAGCCATGTGCATACAGAAGATATATACGTATCTGTATTTTGTATTAAGTCCATAATGCAATGGAAGACGACAATGAAAGAAAATGTGAAAGAGAGGGAGAGAAAGAGGATGGAAGGAAACGTAACATGATTACCTATCGACAATAATCGTCGGACTGGGGTGGAAATGTTCACCTATTTCCATTCAACTGTCCACGTTGGCTCCTTCGATATCTAACTTTACTCGTAGCTTTGGATAGATATTAGATATTATTATATTATTATTATTATTATTCGTCCACAACGGAACATACGAATATGTACGAATAGAACAGATGTGAACTTGCTTGACAACCGAATAAATATGTAATAAAATACAGATATATATATATATATATATGGAGATGTATATTTATGTTTGTTATTCTCGTAGGTTGAACAATGAAATGGTTTGAATGACTTTGCCTCACAGAATTATTACCAATATACGAAATATATATACTAAAGAGATACACAAATACACACACAATAATGTAATGTATAATGTCCACAGTTGACAATTGACAATCGACAATTCACATTTATTACAACTGTGCAGGGGTCAACTAAATCTGAGCATGGCTCATTTTCTCTTCCGGGTACACACGACGACAGATTCAGGCAGACAGACAGACGGACGGATTTAAAGATTATCCTCACCGCAAAAGAAATAACGACGACGTAGACGACGACGACAACAACATTTTATCAGATCACATTCACAAAATCCAAAATCCCTCTCCCATTGACAAAACCATATTTTTACTACGTCCACTCTCTCTCTTTTCTCTGTTCTGTTTGTTTATTTCGAAGGCTCACACACACACTGTCCAATGGACAACGATAACGACGACGATGACGAGAGCCACAACGACACAAAGGGATAAAAAAAACTCCACAGGAATTTTCACTCGTGAAATTCGATGTGTATCGTATTTTTTTCTATATGTAACGTAATGTAGAGTTCAAAACGGTAGATAATAAAATTCTTTATCTGTATTTACGTTCGTCTTTTGAACATGTTATATATGTATTATTATTAGTACTATATGAGTACAGATATTTTTATTCCTATAGGACATGTATGTAATATTTTCCTTCTTGTTCTCTCCTCTATTTTCTTTTTTTTTTCCGCTCAACTTTCATTCAATTTCAATTTCAATTCAGTTCAATTTAGTTTATCATCTGGTATTTTGGCAGGGAACAGTGGACGATGCTCACTATATACTATATTATATATGACGAGCTTTTTTTCTCGTATATCCCTGTCAATTGTCAAGTCAATGAAGTCAAAAAAGGCAACGTGGACGAAACAACATGAACATCAAGAACGACGAGAACGTGTCACAAAACACACACAAACACACACACAATTCACAACTTGTGTCTTATTCTCATAATAATAATGTGGGCAGAAAAGCACACACGTTCACGATCATGATCATGTTATTGTACATACGAACGAACGAACGGATAGAGAGAGTGTAATCGATCTGGGTCAACTTTCAATTTCACTCATTCACAAATGTGATGTAAAACGAAGGAAGAAAGGAACGAGCGAGCGAGCGACTGAATGAGTGACAGACTGGAAACAACCAGCAGAGAGTCACAAAAAAGCTTGTTCATCTATAGTCACATGACACATGTAAAATTGGTGGAAAATGAAGGTACATATTATCATTTATACCAAATAAAATAAAACGAAGGCAACTGGTGTAATCGACACACACACACACTAACAACAACACAAGAGCAACAGTGTGAACACACTCTCAAAGTTAAAGGTAAAACTGTGGCTTCCACTTCCACAAAACACTTGCATCATCTGCACATGTACAATCCACAATTCAAAATCGCAAGAACTCAATGAAACAATGCTGAATTTATAATCTGCAGTAGCAACAACACAATCAAATACACATCACCACAGTCCAACTATTTTGCGAACGATTTACAATGTACAATGTACAATTTATCTCTCTCTCTGTTTTGTCTGTATGTAATATATGAGGAAAAACTGGATATATAGAGAAACGCCTTTTGGAAATCTCACCTTTTAACGTCAAAACTAAATGGTTTTTTTGGTTATGTAATTTCTATTATCAATTATGCGGATTAGCAAGGATTTGCGATAAATTTGAAGGTGCTCAATCCTTTTTTTTTTTTGTATATTATCTCAACCGAATGAACAAATAGATTCAAATGTTGAACGACAAGAAACTTGAGGATTTTAGCACTACACACAACAGCTCACTGTGCACAACTATGTGTTGTAAATCCGATGAAGGCAAATTCACAAAATAGTGTGAAATTTTAAGTTTTCTATTTGAGGCACACAAACACTATGAAAAATTACTTCACAAATTTCCTATTTCCAGCTGAAACACCGTTTTACAAATTTTGTAAAATGATTATAATAATAACTCAAACTTGTACAGTTGATATTTTGATATGGTAAATTGGAATTGAATTCAAAAGTTTATTTAGTGATGAACCAAAACTGTTATTTCCCCAATTACACAATATTATTATTATGTGTAGATACGGGGGGAATTCAATAAAAACACCAATATTTGACTTTTTTGTTGTTGTCCTTATTAGTATATTTTGATGTGTATGAGGCTTGTTTCCCGTGGTTAAGTTTTTGACGTTCACAATTATTATCCGAGAAGACTTGGAGAAGGAGGAAAACGGGAAATCTTATTTGCCAATTTCCAAGTCATTTACTTGGATGTTCAATGCCAACTTGGACGTAACGAGATAGACTGAGAAGTTTCAAGAACACGGTTTGGTTTGGTTTGGTTTGTCTGGCATGGGAGCCGCAAAAAAACGCAAAACTCACAACTATATGGCCAAACCTCAACTACTTTTCTACTCTTCTTCACTCTCTCTCTGACGATGAGCATGAAAAAGCCGAGAGCCGAAAGAAGAAAAGTAACAGACAGACACACAAACACACACACACAAGAAAATCCCTATGGCCACCACAAGGAGTGGAGGAATCTGTGTGAGGAAATCACCCAGTGCCAAAAACTATAGAAGCCAGGATAATGTGATGTTGTAATATACAGAATACAGATATGTGTGTTGTGTTGTGTATGTGTGTGTAGTGTGTGTACACTGTACACAAAACAGAACAGAACTGTGCGTTTAGTCCCCCGATTTCTTTTTCCTTTCCACCACACTGCCGCACAGTCCACAGTCCACAGTCAAACTCACAAAGTCCGTGTAGTCAAAAGTAAAGGGAGGCAAAATATAATGTGTTAGAGAATCTCTACTAGGAGTAGAGATGTATAGAGAAAACCCACGGCTTGAGCCCTTAATAATGTATTAAACACTGTCCTGCCTCTTGATCCTTTTCCCTTTCGACTGACTCACTTGAGCCTCTCCTTTTCAAAACTAATGTGCACCTCGAAAAAAAATATATAGCTCTGGTGGACGGACAGAGTGTGAGAGGAACGAGCAAGCATTTTTTTTATATTCAATTCACAAAATAATTCCTTCTGCTTCTGCTCCTGATCCTGCTGCACTTTTTTCTATATATAATTCACGAGTAGTGTTGTGAGTATTGAGTATGTTTGTTTCGGTCTGGAACAACTCAAACTCAAACTCAAGGCAAAGGTAAAGGTGGCCCAGCTGTTCGTGTATCTTTCTTTATCCTTATGATGCTAATGCTGATGGTGGGGCTGGTGTTTGTGCATTTACAGAGAGACGGAACGAGTTCTCATGTCGTGTGAACTATTTACGTAATATCTTTGTGTGTATATTTAATGGGATCAGATCCAGGTTTTAAAATATTAAAATGTAATACGGATATTATTGTATGATAGGAGAAGAGAGAGAGAGAAGAGACTGGAGTAATGTAGAAGTATATAGAAATGTAGACTTACATTCAAGAGATCCTATTGGGAAAAGTGCGAGTACAGAGACATTCGCCAACGATTGAATGCGCCCCAACCCACGTTTTCTCTTTCTCTCTCACACACAACACACACAATATATATGTACACACAGTATACAGATAAATACAGAGAGAGAGAGAGTGAGAGAGAGAGAGAGAGGAAGAGTCTGGATGGTGAATTTGCTAGGAATGAGATTGCAACGGATGATGAAGGAAACAACGAGAATGAGATGAGGAAAAGGAGCCTAAGAGTAAAAGAGAGCCAGCAGGAAGGGAAGAGAAGAGGCAGACTATTCTCAGCTCTCACAGTGACCTTGGTTACACAGGAATTAATTATTACTTCACTTAAACTTGGTAGAGAGGAGATAGAGGGAGAGAGAGCGAGAGAGAGAGTCAGAGAGTAATAAATATGATGAGCCTACATGTGCTTATATCACAGTAGTAATACTTACTACTCACTACTCACTACCACAGTGTGTTGGTGTGTGTGTGTGTTACCTATTAGCTAATAGGCAGAGACTCTGCACTGTTATGTTATGTTCTTATGTTATATTCTATTCTATTATACAACAACAATTTCAGTATGAAGATAAAATTGCTTATGGTTTTGTCCTGCGTATCCTTTGTCTGCTCTACCTAACCACTCTGTTCTGTTCGGTTGTCTGTTGTTGTACTCTCGTCACCAACTAAACTTCCCAACAACCAACAGCCAGCCAACAGCTACAACAAATTCAACAATCCATTGCATTGCAATTTTAGATTCGAAATTTTACCCCTCCCCTCTCATCATCACTCCCCTCTCACCACCACCACCTCTGCAAAACACAAACTATCAAGAGACAGTCGTCCAGAGAAAGAGAGAGAGAGACAGAGAGTGGCTTTTTTGACCATATGTAAGTGAGTTCGCATGACATTACACACATGGGTACATATTGTATATTGTATATAACCAGAACTCATCCTTCGATGTGAGTGCAATACTCAATCCAGAACAGATATTGCAAAGTCTCCATCTGTGTAACTATCTGTACGAATATTTCATGTTTCATCTGACAATGAATTCTCGTGTAATTGTTTGCATCCAACCAACTTGAATCTGACTCGTCATGCTCGACTAGTTGCTCTCCTCTTTGATTCCACAATATTCTATGGATTCGCGAGAAAATACTTTGCATGCATAACATCGAGAGAGAGAGAGAATATCTGCACTAGTGCACCCAAAACATGAATCTGTAAGTATACTGCATTGTACTGTACTGCATTGTGATGCACTGCATTTCAATTCATTATCGTTTCAGTATACATACATACATATATTTATTCGCATGGGTTTTACCTGGTACAACTCGTAAAACAATCTTACCTTTTAACATCTTTATGTAAAATACATACAATAAGGATCAACGTATTTAATTAACTAGGTAAATATTATATTACATTTGACATTTGATGTCCTTGTTCTCACTTCAGTCTTATGAACTATTTCCAAACATATAATATAGGTACGTTTTAGATTTTAGAGTTCAAGTTTCCATAAATGACAAAATCCTTTCAATTACTGAATTATTTGTCAGAGGAAAGTCAAGGTAGAGAAATGGGGAAACTGAGGATGTTTTATGCATTTTGTATGTGTCGTTCGTACTTTTGTTCATTGGCCAAAATCCTGGAAATGGAACGATACAATGACAAGTAGAATGGTGAGACACATTTTTCCCCTCCTTAGAGAGATTCAGCGTCAAGATATTACACGTTCATCTATTGAATAATGCACGAGTAAGCGAGATAGAGAGAGAGAGAGAAATAGAAAGAGTGCGATGAGTGGGATTGGCAAAATAAATGGAAAAAAATGTAGCGAATTCCCCAAAAAAAAGTTTTTCTGGTTAGTTTGTATTTAGATGAATGATTTATGTCAAAGTCAAAGAAGATTCTCGAGCCAGAGCATGACAAGACAAGATTTCCCAGGTAAAAACTATCGCCTGTCGCGTCGGCAATCTGTGATTTTTATTTTGTTTTGGTGTATTTATAGTTTGCAGGTGAGAATGAGAATTTCCACCACAGATGAAAATGAAAAGCCCACAGACTTTTTTTTTTGTCTGTCTGTAAAAATTACTGCAGATTGAGAATTTGTATATCCGTTGTCGTATCTCACGTTTTTTCCTAAATACTTTAAAATCCTGCTCCTGCTTTGTCTCATCGCTCATCTTGGTCATGAATGTATTTACAGCTGATATACACAGAGAGAGGAGGCTTGGTGTGGTTAAAAAAAGGGTGAAGGGAGGGAACTCAATCAACAAGATCCAACCAAATTTTAGTCTTTTTCACCTGACTCGGTTACAAAAATAAAAACTACAAGTCATAGCAGCTATTCTTTTTAGCTGCAGCTTAAACAAAAGTCCATAAGATGTTTGATTTTGGGTGCAGGAGCGTCTCTTAAAATCTTATCAAAGAATTCTCTCATGGAAATTCTATTCGAAATCCGAATATGCGTGTAAAATGTAGGTATGTATATTTCATTTTGAATTTTGTATGCATGAGGTGAGAACAGAGAAAAGACTTGTACTTAAGTATGTAGTGCAATGCAATGCAACTTTTTTTTTTAGCCCTGCCTGTCTTCACCTTTTTGAACTCTACATACACACACACAGATGAACCTTGACTTTCCCATCTCTATTTTTCCGTACAGTACACTAAAAGTATTAAAAGTACACACGGTTGGGGGTAAAACCATCAGGAATTTCTGATTTTTGGACTCAACACTCTTCTTCGTATCCTTTTCCTTTTTCGATTTCAAGTTTTCACCTCTTCAACTCCTAATACAATAATAATTATATTCTAACCTTCATTCCCATTATAAGTTACTCTATGTAGTTTCTGTTTCTACATTTCATCATGATTCCTTAATTTTCTTCTCCATTCTCCATGGAAGTTAAAGTCGAAGTTGAAAAAATCATCCCAGAGTTTCTCCATGTAAATATTGTAAACACAAATCGGTGTTTGACTGGCGTTAATGCATAAATCTCGAGGGAAATATGAACCTAAACAATGAAATTGAAAAGGAGTTGAGAACTTGAACTAGTTCGAAATATTTAGGGTATAGAAACAAAAGTTAGAGAGACCAAGATTTTTTTTGTGGGGATTCACACAGTATATTGAGAATTGAAAAAGGAAATGTAAATCTTTGCAAAAATTTCCTGGCAAAGGGACAATTTATCGTCCTTCTCTTGTCGTCTATTTTCTTTTTCAAAGTTATCTCATGTACTTTGTACTTTACTTTCAGATTTATTAGATTAAACACACACTTTGGCTCAGGAATTTCTTCCTCTCCCTCTTTCTCTCTCTCTCTCTCTCTCTCTCTCTCTCTCTCTCTCTCTCTCTCTCTCTCTCTAAAATCCATCCACAAACTGCAGAGAGCACAGCCTATATATATTGAAAACTAGAGCAGGAAACTTCCATCACGCGAAAATAACCAGATGTTTTTTCTGTGTAAATTTGTAAATAAAACAAGATATTAAAATGCCTTCATAAAATCTGTACAACATTTTTGAAGAATCCTTCACATTCAAATGGGGAAAAGATAGGCTGAGAATCACAGATGCATATATCCATATATATATAATTCGTTTCGTCATATTCTTATGTGGTGAAATCATATGTGGAAGGTCAAAAGCCCGGAAATATTAACCACAAAAATATTCAAAGGAGAATTACAAAATTAAGAAAAAAACTCATAAGAAATAATATATATAAAAACATATATTATCTCGACATTCTCGACTAATATTAATGATCATAACTAATATATGCTGACTCAAAATTTAAAATTTAAATTCAGTACAAACAATTATAACTCGAATTTAAATCCACTGTCAGTGAAAGCCGCCTTGAGTCGACCTGGAGATTAGTTTAAAGACCAAAACAAAATCTACAGTATAAATCTTCAATTTGTTATTTGTTGGTAATAAACTGTAATTACACTTGAGCCCTGTTTAAAAAATGGCAAAAATAAATTACGAGCGATATATGAGCGATATATATTAAAAACTCACAATTTATCTATGATTTACGAGTACACACGCGATGGTAAAACGCACACAGAGACTCACAATCATAGCAATCGAATGAAAATGTTGATGTTGGATGTTTGATTTTCAATGAGCAATGACGTTTAATTTTAATAGATCAGCAGCACAAGGACATCAGCAGTTGTGAATCTACATGATGACGATGAGCTCTCTAATCTTCACCATGTTCTTCATCATCACCATCATCGATTACGCTCAACTCTCAACTCTCAACTCTCAACTCTAACTGTAGGCAGAGGTTGAACAGATCGAATCAAAAACTCCAAATCAGAGCGGCAATTAATCATTAATCATTTTGACTTGAAATCGCCAGTGGCTGACCAACAAAAAATTCCATTTCCATTTCTGCCTTAATGTATAAAGACATGTATAGAAAAACATGGTCGACTGTCACAAATTTTCTCTCCAGTCATTTTCCATTTGATTCAACAATCAACCAGTGCAGTTCTCTCTCTCTCTCTCTCGCTCTCTCTCTCGTTAGCGTTAGGCAAATCTACAAAATTTCCTCATTAATTTCTCATGTAATTCCCTGCTGTACTCTCGACAGTCAATGTAAATCCTGTTTATTATATTTCAAATTTGCATTCAACCTTGAATGGAAATTTTACGAATGCAAATGCACTTTGTCCTGCCATGAAAATGTACACAGGCGAGAGAGAGAGTCAAGGATATCTGCGGTCTCTGTAAATGGGACAATAGGGAATTTATCCACGTTTCGTATAGGCAAAGAATGGGAATACAAATGAAATGCTTTGACTTGTGGGTAGCCGGTCGCCGGTTGTCATTTTAATTTTTATTTAGGCTTTGGATAGTAAAGGTACACACATTTCCATATAAAAGGCATTAAGAAATCCCCATGTGTGTAGATATTTGAATTGGGAGAGCAGAGAGAGAGAGAGAGATGAGAACTCTGAGAAATGAAATGTCCTTTTTTTACCCCTGAGAGATCAAGTTGAAATGGATTCTTGTGTCATGACGAATATTACATGCACAACACGGGTGGAATTACATAACAAAGTTCTCATTCATTCGTTTCACCTCAGGAAATCATTTCATATAGGTGTACTTTAACCCTTCCAGGCTTCCCTCTCTTCATCACCATCACAATCACCATCCCTATACCATACCATATCAGTAAAAACAACGTGAAGAGATCAAGTCCCTCCACACCACTTGCCCTTCACATTTATTATCACCCAGGGTTTTTTTTATTTATTTATTTATACATACGTATATACTCTGTTTCAGGCTTCAGGTGAAAGAAATGCTTTGTAGAGTGGTGCTGCGCGGCAATAAAATCAACAGTTTCATTTCATACAGATATGTGTGTAACAACATTTTTAAATTTGTCAATAAAAAATGAAGAACACGTACAGAGTATAGAGGATTTTCAATTCTAATTCTAATTTGACTCCTCAATCTTCCTGGGCAGAGAGTGAGTTTTGAGCCTCAAAGCTTTTGATTTGAGATTTGAGAGTTGAGATTTTGTTGGAAAGAATATAGAATTAGTTTTATTATCATTGTGATTATGACTTGAATGATTACAATGCCACATGTTTTCCAACCGGGGGAAAACAAACAAAACAAAAGAGGAAACATTTTGGGGATTCTGTCCCTCCTTAATGGATTCATTGGACATTGGATTCATAATGGACACCTTTAGGCCTTTCACTCTATACGATCTGTATTCAACTCGCTCCCCTCCTCTCCGCTCTCCGTATAAAAAAACAACTACACATTTTGTGTGAGCTCTGGATTGACAATGTATATTGAATAAATGTACATGAATAATACAGAGAGAGAGAGAGAGAGAGAGAAAGACGCATGGAAATGTTTATTCATATAGTCATCTCCCATTGGCAAATCCGAATGCCGAATAAGAATAGAAATACCCGTACAGATATGGAAATGAGAAATAATAATCATTACTATGCATCATCTACGATCTGCCATGAACATGAACATGATGATTGTCATTGTCACCCTTTCCTTTCTCTGTTTTTGCCCACCTGCCTACCCTTTCTCTCTCTCTCTCTCTCTCTCACTCAATTGTCTCGTCATCTTTTTCTTCCATCTACACATTTTTTCCCCCCTAGTCATTCAGATGTCAAAGATCTTTAATGAAATCGTTTCAACTTCAACTACAATTTTACAATACGATACAATGAGGATTTGTATGTACATATTGATATTACAAGATGTGTGTGTGTGTGTAAACGCAGGATAAAATAATAACTGCGAACATGTACAGATATTCAATATTTATATGCGTTTATGAATATCCTCAGTGTGATCAGTGATGTGATGTCATTCCATCATGAAAAATGTATTTTCCCTTTTGTTTGTGTGGTTTCTTTTGCACTTTGGTTCACCGTCTCTGTCTGTACCCTTCATTTGTCATTTGTCAAATGAACATTAGCGAATTTCTCCGACCGCACACAAGACAAATCAAATGTCCCTTCACACATATCTCTATACATATCTAAAATCCACTTTCCTCACCCCTTTGTCTTTTATTCCATGAGGGATCATCAGTCATTTCCAAGTGTGAGACAACCGACAACTAACAACCAACAACTCAAGTGTCTTAAAATACATTGGACTTTTTCTCTCGAATATTTCAATGTTTTTACAAACGCCATGTACATAAAGAAAAATTGTTTTCCTTGTCTTTAAATTCCTTTCCTATTTCGTACAAAGGAGGAGCGAGAGAGTGAGAGAGAGAGCAAACAGGGATTTCAATGTAAGTACAGATATAAGGAAGTGACAAGATTTAGCCATTTAAAAATGTGTTTGCAATTACTTGAGTAAATACTAAATACACACGGACATGATTATGGAATAATGAGGAAATTTAAAGTGTGTAGTTGACTTGTGAAAAAATCAGAGAGGGTTTGTCGTTTGTCTATTTTGCATAGAGCGTACCATAAAATTAAATACTAAATAATAAACAGTTTAGTCCTCTGGTTGGGCACTTGAAGTTTGTATAGAAAATGTTGGATATGATAACATGATAAGACAGACAGCAAGACATGACACGGCAAGACAGCACGCAATCAGAACATGGGATGAAGATAAATAAAAATAAGAGTGATGCGTTTGATGGCTCCATTTACCTACTAAATGGACATGAATTATATCCCCTCTTGTAAATTAATATGACGCAATAAATATCAAGGAGTTAAATCCTATTACAGATAAATTAAATGAGACTTTCCATCATCATAAGTCAATCAAATATGGATTCAGTTAACAACAGGACATTGTCCTTCGTCCTCTTCTTGCTTCTTGTTCTGTCCAGTCCAAACAAACCTCGTGAGATCATCGTTCAACTTGTACATAATTTTGTTTCAAAATTCAAAATCCACATGAAGAACAAAAACCACAGTCAAGAAGTAAAAACGGTGGTGGTGTGGCTATCAAATAAATGACCATAAAATACTCCAACCAAGAAAAAAAAACTCTGATGAAATGTGTTGAATCCATTTCATACAAATTTTATGTAAATTTTGTAACATTCCATTACTCGAAATGTCACGTGTGTATAGTTTCCTTTCCATCCCCCTTCCAGATATAGATAAGACCACAAAATACTCAAATGAATGAAATGAAACGTTCGCTATAATCAAAAAGATATTTGATTATTGATTAAATTCCTAAGGAAATGTGTAGAGTTTGTAAACTGCGACCACAGAATTTTATAAAGTTGCAGATGACGAAGGAAAAAAAATTGTGCTGAGTTTGAAGTTTAAGTATTCTGTGTATTGAGTTCAACTTGAAACCTAATCGTGGACATGCAATTGCAGAATATGTATATGTATGGAAATTTCATGTATGTAAATAAATATGAGATGTTCATCCGTATAATGGTGATGATGATGAAGAAGAAGAAGAAGTGGGAGTTGTATGATCATTATTAAATAATTTTAAATATAATTATGAGCTCATACACAAACACATAAATATATACAAAGATGATGACGATCCTGCTGTGCTACATCTTGTTGTTTTTCTCTCTGTGGAATGTCTGTATAAATGTCATAAATAATCCCTGTATAGTTCTGGATTTTAACTCCATTCTCCATTTCCATTCACATCCCAGACTCCACACAACACTATACATGTACATTGCATATAGACATACACGTTCACATGTGGTGAATCTAAACTTCATTTAGAATTAGATGTGAGCTCAGTAAAAAAAATAATGGAAAATGTATATATAAGATACCTTTGGATTTGGAACAAGTCACAATATAAATCCTACACGAAAATGTCCAAAAAAAAAACAAGATACATTGGTAGCATCGCACTCTTTTTTAGACAACTGACTCCATGTACAATTACAATTAAAATTACAATCTGAGTAGGCAGGGAAATCATAAAAACAAAAAGGAATGATGATGATGACCGGACCAAGGAAATAAATCACTATAGTCAAAAACAAAATGAGTTGCACAAGTTACGTGTTTTATGTTTTTGCAGATTGCAGATAGAAGGCAGAAGGAACATGAATTTTAATTCCCCTCGAGCTCTATCATTAAGCCCTACATTTTATTACGTTTCCCTTTCATCTACACACTACACGTACACACTATACAAATGGCGATGAAAACACGTGTGTGTATTTTTTAGCAGAGATTCACAATGCACAACTTGACACAGCCAATGGGAATCCACTGGTTTTTGCGCGTATATTATTTTATTACTTTTCTTACCGGATTCAGATCCAAAACAAAACAACTCTCCCCAGACTTTTCAAATTTCAATCCCACTGTCTTTTTTTTCTATCAATTTCCTTTCACCTTTTACTCTCGGCACTCTGTCCTCTTTTTGTTGTTGTTGGATATCCTGAGAAACTCGGAATTAAAATAAACAGTCGGATTGGGAAATGGAAATTTTCCTCAGTAAAGCTTTTCTAAGTTTTTTTTCTTTTTTACTCTGCACTGCTAATCTGACGCCTGACTCGTACAGAGAAATGGTTTTTTATTTATTCTACCGTGTAATAAAACTCTTGCATTCTTTTTCCTGTACTGAACACATGCAAAACAAATATACGATATTATTATTTCACAACGCGAAAGAAGCGCACAAATGGAAATTTAATTTAATACTTGCTGTATTTAAATTAGTATATCAGTTTCAATTCAAGTGTATGTGTTCTTGCTCTTTGCTCTCCATCTCCATACAAAAACTTTGCTTGTTCCTCTGAATTTAAATACTAACTGACTGCAGAAAAAAACCATCCTGAATATACAGGGAAAATATACGTCACACACACAACGTGTGTGTTGCGACGTGGCGAGAGGAGCGTTTTGTAAATATTTACTACTACTCATAAATTGTAGAATGTAATTTGCTTAAGATTTCAATTATCTCTCCCCCCCCATAGAATTTTATACACAAAGGAAAGATGTTTATTACCAAATACCAAAAGATATATATTCAGAGTAAGAAATAGGAAAAGATCATGAGGAATGACGATGAGACGGAGGCAAGTTTAATGCGTCCAGGCCGTATGGAATTGAATTGTGTACAGGATGCAGGATACACAAATTCATTAAAATCGTTTTTATGGCCTCAAATTAATTCAGATCCATTTTTAGTTTTTTTTTTGTGTGTTTGTGTGTGTTGGGTTGAGTGTGGTGTTGTGAGACACGTGAGGAACACGGGGATTTGTAAACTGTGTATCTGTGTCGAGTACACTCAACTTTGTAGCGTAGCCCATTTCATTTCATTTTACTTCACTTCATTTTATGGCAACCGGAAGTTCTTTTCAATTTCAAAAGTTTTTACAAGTTTTATACAACTGCCCGAGTAAATTTAAAGTCTCTAGTTATATTTTCTTCTCAAAATTTGAGTGCATATGGCATATGCACAAGACAAGTCTACAAATTGTGGAATATCTGTAGGTATGTGTAATTTGAAGACGAGGGGAAATTGCAAATTTGTCCATTTAAATTTGAAAGTTGAAACGGAGAAGATGATTGGAGGTGGTGGATAAATGTTTTTTCTTTTTGTTTTAGATGAGTCTACTTCTCGAACAGATAGAGCAGATAAAAGATAAAAGATCTCACACCCATCATAAAAAAAATTGTTGGGAGCTTCAGACAAAATAGACGACAATGGAGACGAAGAAGAAGAAGAGGACGAAGTATATGAGTTGTGGAAGCACCACAAGCAAGAGAGAGAGAGAGCGAGAGATTCAGCTTTAGACACATGAGCATGGCAGTCGCTCAGTGTTGCGTGCAAAGTTGTACACGAGGCAAAAACTTGGGCAGACTTACGTTTCATAGAGATACCTCTCACAATACGAATACGAATACGAATAAGACAGACACAGAGACAGACAATATGCACAAAGATTACATTACAGAATTTGAAGGTAAAGTCAAAGAGAGAGAGAGAGAGAGAGAGAGAGAATGGAGTCAATGCTCTGACTTTTTACTATGGTTACATCACTTATACCTACATAAAACTCACAAGCAGTCTCTCTCTCTCGTTTACCTGTGAACAAATCCACGCCACACCACACAATTGTGCACAATCAACTACACTATACACTACAAACCTCCTGTCTGTTTCATGTTTCATAGACTGAATTTTGTAAGGCTTCATCCTTCCCTTAATTCTCTACTCTGTACAACTCTGCATACTGCTTGACTACGATGACGATGACTTACATGCCATGGCAATATGGGATAGGTATATTTGAATTGTGAATAGAGTCGGCACCATTTGTCAATATACAAAACGCATGTACGATGTGATGATGAAATATCAAATGAATTTCCTTTTACTCACTGACCATGTTCGCCATACTTCTCTGTCTTCTTCTTATACAGATAGTTCTTGCACTTATCGCCATCGTCAGTTTTACTACCTTTTTCTCATCCTCATTATCATCGCCATCACAAAAACTTTAGGACATACTAAGATATACTATATACATGACAAGCTCCATTTTTTTATCATCCTTATTGGGGAGATATTTTAAAAGCCTGCAATATTTCATATAGATCTATCAAGTTTTCCACTCGGTGTGAATAAAAGAACAACAAGCGAAAAGTTGCACAACCAAAAAGAAAAAACAATGTAGAATGTAGGATCAAGTCAGTTTTGGGTTTTGCTGGAAACTTTACAATTTTTAATGTAAAATGTAAAATGAAATCACTGCGCATGATATACCAAAAAAAAATATATTCTTTTCATAGAGTTTATCTTATGTGAGTATTTGTACATTTTACGGAAATGTCATGACATAAAAAGATTTTGTGTGTGTTTGTGTGTGTTTTTTTAGAATTTAATTTTAGTGGTTGTTGAGGATGAGAAGATGAAAAGAATGTTGGGATTGTAAAAGTCAAATGACATGCTTGTGATCTGACGAGCGTTGATTTTTATTCATTCACGTTGTGGTTTGATGAATTTCAGTTTGAGTTTGAGCTTTAAAGTTTTATTATACACATTTTTTTTGGTGTATGATTATGATATTGACTATATTTTAGGTTTTTTTGGTCATTGCCTTTGCCTTTACGATTGCTCTTGCTCTTTTTCTGTATGCTGTAACATGAGTCAACAAAAGAAAGGATATCCCGTCGTGTACTCTATACAAACGGATATTTTCTGTCTCTGTCTCCACATATCCACACACACACATCCACACAGACTGTACATATACACTATAAAAAAATATTCCGGATCTTCCCAATTACTTACTACTTATTATCATTGTGCTGTTGAGGTTTCAACTTGGAAAGTAAACGTTGACGTTGACTGTTTTTTAAATGGAGACTATTTTGAATTTTTTGTATACATCTTCTCAAAATAAATCGCCATAGACAAGACAAAAATGGAATCATGCAACTAAATTCATGTTATAGGCAAAAGCACATTGTTTGTAAATAAAATCTGTACATATTTTCGAAAGGTTCGTCTTCAAAACTGGCTTAAATGCTTAAATAGTCTAAAATTTCAGGTAAATCCTTTAACTTTTGTACCCCTCACGAAGGAAACAACCGCAAATTCTATTAATTCTATCCATGTATTAGCGGATTTTTGAATTTCCAATCCAGAGTTGGCTTTCTATATGCACAAACAAACGATCTGAAGACAGTCGTTTTTTTGGAATCATGAGAAATGAGTAGATTTTTTCCTTGCTTTAAATGTTTGTAGTAAAAATGTTCCAGTTGTCTCAACTCAGTCTTTTGACATCTGGACATAACTCTAAAACTCTACTGTTCGTGTGCTCACTCCACAATTCCCCTATTTCCAGTCACTACACCCAAACAACATGCAGTATACCACACCAAAAAAAAAATTGTATTCAATCTCTACTTTTTTCCTACTCAAAATGGAATTTACAAGTTGTGGGAGTAAAACACATACAAATTCTCTCTAGACAGTCGTAGGGTTTTTTTTTTTTGGTGGGTATCACATAGACCAGTAAGTTTCCGAGTGCTATCCATTGACATGTTTTCCTTCAAGGAGCTTTAAGAACTTTTAGTCAACACTATAGATGTACAGATGTGAATGTATATGTGGAGGATCTACAAGTTTCCATGGAATCGCCATAAATTTTCATCAAACTACACATTTTGTTTATAGATACACAAAATTCTCCATTTTTCTCACTTCCTATGCAGCTCTTTTTCTTTTTCTCTGTGGCTGCGTGCTGTATGAAAAAAAATCCTCCTTGTCATGTCACCCTCATCTCATCTCAACTCTATACTTCTTTTTTTCATAGTATTTCGTGGGAATTGAGTCTAACCAAAGACGACAACTTGCACTTGCGTCATCTTCCACGCTTGACAAGGGTTTGTGAAATCAAAAGACACTTCCACTCCTACTTCTGTGTCGTATCCCAAACTTCATGTAGGTATACATAAAGTAATACAATCTGCATATCATGAAATCCTCCATGACAACAAACACACCAGAACCAAAAAATCAAGATATTCAATACCTTTTTGGACTCGCAGTCATGACTTTGCCTGCTGCTCTCTTTTAAATTTGTTATATGTATTCAAACTCTCCATTTTCTATTTCCCTTTTTACATCGTAAAAAGTGTCGAACTACGATATAATAGTATAGAAGAGGAGAAGCTTCAATAGAAATTTACTCTGTACATGTACATCAAGATAGACTTGAAAGTTGAACGTAAGTAATAATGAATGTGTAATCAAATCAAAACGTTTTGTATTGTTGTGAATGTTTGGGATTTTGAAATGTGGTCTCGTTATCCCTGTCGGTACTTGGTATGCATTTGGTATAGTGACGAGAGATCATGCTGGAGAAGCACGGACAAATGAAATTAGTTATATAGAGATCAAAAGAGCCGTCACGTCTCACGTCTATGGAGAATTCCCTTTTGCATCAAGCAATTTGCATCTATACATGTATACGCAGCTTCTCAAAATGCCGGCCGGCATAGCTTAAAACGTTTTACTCTCTATAATTATGAGTATGAGCTACACATTATTACACATATTATTTATTATTTAATGGAGAGATTTGACGGACGCTTTCATGTCACAATTTTTTGAACACACCTTCAAATCTCAAACCTTTAGCCGAACAAGTACAAGCAATTTTTAATTATAAACCAAATTCGGTTGTAAATTTACTTATTTACTACTTGTAAGTCTGTAAGTGTAAAGACTCGAGGAAATTTAGATTTGAATATTTCTACATGTATATGTATACAGATGGAATCTGTTTTAGATTTTATAGTGTTGTTTATTTGTGTGGAATTAAAACCTGAGCTGTGGTCAGGATTTAGTTTAGGAATCTGGCGGGCACCACGCCAGATCGTGTGTTGAATGAATCAACTTGTTGGATTATTTATTTTCATGTGGGTAAACCAATATCCAGAATATACAGACAGATAATACCTATCAGCGATAACAACTATAATGTTGACAATCCTCCTCCGTCTCACTTCTCTCTCTGTACTCTGTATATGAGACAGATGAAATCCTTTAATTTATACCACATTTTCACCGATTAAAAATCGTGTTTGGATAGGCCGAGGAGACAGACAGAGAGAGAGAGAGAAAGAGGGAGAATGAGAATGAGAGATCGGACAGAAGCAGAGAGAGAGAGAGAGAGAGAGATGAGAACCAGTTGGGGAAGTTTTCGCATTTAAATTATGTTACGACTTCTCGCGCTATATAAGACTCTCCTTCAGGATCTGCAAGAGATTCCAATTTTTTAATTTATGTCTGCTGTCAGGGATTGTTTTGTGCTGCACTTGGATTTGCATCATCCTTTGAAATTACTCAAAAGTATACCGATACAAAATACAAAGTACGAATGTAAAATATACGAACTACGAAACTACAGGGCAACATCATTTTTCTTGTAGAGGTAGAGGCTTGCAAACAATGGATTTTCCATGTTGTCTGTGTCTTAATCTGACGATGAGTTTCAATGTCGATGCCGATGCCGATTCCGATGCCAATGCCGGCCATGTGATTATCTGTATAGTATGTACATACTCTAAATGATTGGTTATCAGTTATTCAGTTATTAATTATTGATGGATGACTTCACTGGGGCGAAACCCACTCTGTATTTATTCAATTGAAATTGAAATTGAATGCTGCTCCCTACATATCACTACACACATGATCATTTACATTTACATTGTGCTCAATTACTATATTTACAAGGTGACAACACAACATTTATCTGCGAGGAGAATACCAAAATCATTCTGTAGTAGCTATAGTACAGATAAAATGGCGAATTTCACAGAGTTTGTACTTCATTTTGCTTCCACATCAGTAGAGCATTTGAACATTTTGAACGTTTTTGAAATACTGAATTTGAAGGAAGAATTCCTCAGGATGTTTTCATTTTTGTACATTATACGTATACGCTGACTGAAAACCGAAAATTATTTTTACAGTATAGCTGAAATGATGACATTTCAGCATTTCAAAAGTCATAAATGCAGACTGCAGAAAAATCTCAAAAAAGTAGACTTCCGACTGTTTTCAGAGCATTTTTAAACTCTGAATGAAAAGGGAATTACAAAAATTACGGAAGTTCACCGAGCCGAAGAAAATAATGTGGGACTCGGACGAGTTATAGAGATGACAGCTGGAGAAATGACGAGGGAAGGGAAACATTTCAAGGGGATTTGATGGGAATATACGACAAATGCTTTATGTGGTGAATCCTTTTGTGTATTTTTTTTTTGTTTATGGACATTTTTTTAAGAAATATAAAATTCTTTAGTTCCCCTCTCACGAAATATAGACGTAGGAAAACTTGCGCGTATACAGATAGAAATGGTCATGAAAGGGATCGTCACTCTGTCACAAACACACATGTTGTCATTAGTATTTCAGTATATGCACAGTTTGGAGTTTGGTATTTATCAATGCGGTCCCAAATTTTGAGTTTACATTTACCAATGTCAACTTTGTCGTTGACTCCAACTCTCCGCGACAATGAAAATCACAATTGACATTCCTCCGTGCACATTTCCCCTCATGTTTACTCAAAAGACAAAGGACGAAGAGACAATGAGATTTTTCAAAACAAAAAGAAGAAGGGGAAATACAGATATGTTCCAAGTACATGAGCTTGCTCAGGCACAAGTAAAGTAAATTAGGCAAGTCACAGTGCCAAGAAAAGGATTCCAAATCTAACAAGACCAAGATCAAGACGAAGAAGATGAAAACTACTTTTGGAAACGTGAAACGTGAAAATTTTGGGAATGAAAAGTCTCTGTCTCTCTCAGTATAGCTGCTTAGCTCACTCTCTCAATCTCATCTTCAGTCGGGAAACTCAGGATTTGTTTAAAACTTTTTGAAACTTTGTCCTATGCTGCTCCAACTCTCTCCGTCTGTGCGGTTTCTGTTTCCCTCGCTCTTTTTTTTAGTGTGTGTCTGTCTTGTCTGCTTGTCCTGTGTGTACACTAGGAAAATGAGATGACAGAAGAGTTTTTGGACGAAACTGGAAGAGGAAAAGGAAAAGGCGTTCGAGGGGTTTTATTAAGTAGAGAGAGAAGAGCCATCGTCATGTCATGGAATGTAAAAACAATTTTTCACTTGCATAAATTCCCAAAGTCTGTTTCCCTTTCCTTTTCCCCATCTCTCTCTCTCTCTCTCTCTCTGTTTCGTATAAGCAAATGAATATTCAGGATTCAAGTAAAAATAGTTTTGATCTCTAAAGAGACTTTTCCCTGTTCATCATACCATTTTTTTAAAAAGGAAATCAATGCCTAAGACTCCTTACAGGAAATCCATCCAGAAGAAGAAAAAAATCCATGGGGATACGAAATACAGATATATCTGTATGTATAAGCGGAATGAATTCACAGTACAAATTGAAAATGTAAACATTGAGGCGGTTTTTCTTTTTACAAGAAAAACTAAAAAAGGGTAAAACGTACTCATTTCCACTCGACTTCAAATCAACATGATCATTTTTCTTAATATCTCCTCGTCTCTCATTCTCTCATCTCCCATCATGGATCGGCATTTAGGAATAAAAACGCACATCCTCTTCTGATGATTTTCTTCGTATTTACAAAATTCAAAGGTTCCTCAATCCTCACAAGCTTGGCTCGTGAATCCAATTAAGAAAACGTGAAGAACCGATAAATACACACACCAAAAAAAAAACAAAATTCTGAAAACAGACGCATTTTAAATAATTCGATGGTGATACGGAAAAAACAGAAGGCCCTGTGAGAGAGATGTGAGCAAAAATGTAAATATTTGCAAGTTGGCATTTAACTACTGATATTTGGGGAGAAGTATACATGTCGTATATAATGTTTAGAAAAAAATGCTCTCGCTTCTGCTCCTACTTCTACTTCTACTCACATAATATTCCCAGTTTTAAATGATAGGATTTTTTTACAATTACATTCTCATGCATATTTATGTTGGTCTATTTGGCGAATAGGAAATGTCTAATGGAAGGTGATTAAGATATCTCTCTCACGTTTAACAAAAATCCCTTGGGAGTAGATGAACGACGCACAGCACAGCCACAGCACAGCAGCACACCAAACATAAGATACGAGTATGTATGTACCTACACAAACTTTACGCATCTTAAACTATAGAACTAAAGCACACGTTCTCATTTTATCTTCTATACCCCTATAGATAGAGAAAATACTTAATGTATAGTCGGCATATTTTGGCTTTGGCTTTGGTCCTGGTTGTTCTAGGTGTATTCTGTTAATGGCGGATCCATCCGTACCCTACAGATATTATGCTCTGCTTTTTCCCTTCTTCTCTCCTTTTTCTTCTCCCGAATAGCTTGAGAACACCAGCGAGAGAAATATAGTGGAGAGAGAGAGAAGAGAATAAAAGAAGGAGAAAAGAAACGACGCATCTCCACGTGTTGACAAATATGCAATAAAAATTTGGTGAATGCCGCCGAGAATTGGATGCTGCTCCGTAGGAGAACTTTTGTTGGTAGATAGAGAGAGAAAGAGAGAGTTCAATTTGAAGATGATGAAAAGAGACGAGAAGTTCTCCAAAAAATAAGGAGAGCGAAAAAAAAGGCGGTGAGAATAACAAATAGGAAGTTTACATATTCTAATTGGCTTGAGCTTGCTCTATTTTCCGTATCTTTGTCAATCACGTTCCCTCTTGATCTTGATCCATGCCGAATGTCATCTAGTCATATTATATGTCGTCTGTTATGTTATAGATATGTGATGTGGACTGCTGAGGAGGATTCTCTTGAAATGCAATTCAATGCCGAATGTCTCATGCTTTGCTCATATGCAATCCAAATTCCAAATCCACATAAAATGCAATTCCAAGTTCGTCCTATTTCCTATTTCTGTATCGTATCGTATCGTATCGTACATATTATTATGTAGATACAGAATCTATACGTACGACTACGACTATTACAGATGTATCTAGAATTTTTGTCATGCTGTCGTGTCTGTCTAACTTTTAAATACCACAAACCACAAGGAAATTTCAACCATTTTAAACCGTATTATCTCACTAACTCCAAGTATCTGAGCTGTTTTCAATGACATTACATTACATATACTCATATATTCATATAGTCATAATATGATATGGTAATGGTGAAGAGAGCACAGCTGTGTGTGTACATGAGACTTGCTTATGTGCTCAATATAAATCTTATTTTACAATCTAGGCAAGAGCTTAGGCGGATTAGTCACCATCTCACTACAGACTACATTATATACCGAGATACCGAGTCTTCATGTGGATGGATTCTCTCTTCTTCTCTCCCTGTAGCCATTTTTTATCTTCATAATGATCATTACCAAAATCTTTACTCTAATTGAATAAATTGTGTGCACACACAACCAAACCAGAAAAAATCACCTTGTTTTTCTTTTCCTCCTCCTCCTTCTCTCTCTCTCTCTCTCAC
Organism: Gisinianus flammeolus; assembly: GCA_034699125.1. NCBI lineage: Eukaryota > Metazoa > Arthropoda > Collembola > Symphypleona > Katiannidae > Gisinianus > Gisinianus flammeolus. The sequence goes on along the minus strand of JAIUND010000474.1, from coordinate 39,008 downwards.
GGAACGGTTCTCGACTCTGTTGACAACTCCAAAGATATCCCTTCTCTGTGTCTCTCACTCTTTCTGATCCTCGTACACACATGAAAAAACGTAACGTAATGAATTATTTGCTTACACTATAAAAGAACGCTACATTTGTCTCAAGTTGTCTCCACAAACTGCCAATTATCTTTCCATTTCCATCCACATAAGATATTCCACATCCACAGCAGCTCCAAAAGTCATACAGAAACGGAAGGGAAAAAAATCCGTTATTTTTTCTAATTGTGACTAATTAAGGGAGAATCACCGACTTGAACAATCTTCAAATCCTTTTTTAGACTCACACTTTTTGTGTAGTATAGCATAATCATAATTTTATTTCTTACAGATGAGCCGACGAAATTCCGTACAAATACCTGAACAATCTCTCTCTCTCTCTCTCTATCTCTCTGCTGTTGGTTTCCTCATACATATATCAAATTTCTCAATTTCTCACAAAAACCCCTCTACATATTTAATACCTGTGTAAACATTCTTAATTTTCTAGCCATTAAAAAGAGCTTCATGTAAATGGAATTCCTTCATTCTTTCCCAGAGTATTCCATTCGCATCCGCATTTGCATTCTCATTCGTTTTTGCAGTCGCAGTCGCATCATCTCTTTTTTTCATCAGTAAATGGATTACAAAATGTCAGAAAGTCAAAATGTTTTCGAATTTTCGAGTTTTCAAGGAGTGTCGATTCCACAGAGATGAAATTAAATGATATGGGAACACAAACAGAAGAGATAACCGAGTTAATAAATAATATCCCCTTTCTGATATATGGAATATGTAAATATGTATATTAAATAAGCAGGAGCTCGAGCAGCAGGTAGATAATGAGGAAAGATTAATGAGAGTGCATTCTCGTTCGTCCACTCACCGATTTCCTATTATTTCTAAACATGCACTGCGGAGCTCCAGTAACTCAAGTCCCTACGGAATAAAAACTGCACACACAACAAAAATGAACATCTCTCTCTCTCTCTTTTTCTCTCTCGATTTCGATGTGAATGTCGAATCATTCATAATTGAAATATTGCAGAGCGATAAAAATAGAACCAACCACAAGAGATAACGAGGAAACGAGAGAGAGCGAGAGCGAGAGAGAGAGGGGCTTACAAAATTGCCCACGTGTTAATGTGATAAATCATCATATCAAATATATATAAATATATATGTAATATGGAAAATATGGACAGATCAATAAAACAAAATGATTTTACCTGAATTCAAATGAGTAACTGGATATGGAATCTCCCAATAAATTCTTCCTTCACAAATATACACACGGTAAACACACCCACCAACGCACGCACACAATTAATACTATAACAATGCGATGGAATTATGTATACTTCATTAGGATTTTGGTCACAATCTTCAGAACTGACGTTGAGAACAAAAGCACAAACGATGATTTAATTGGAGTAAAATTCACGAGGGATTGATTGTTCACTTCCAAGAATTTATCCACATAACGAAGACTACGACGACGACGAAAAAAAAAACTGACGATGAAATGAAACTTAATTTCAAATTTCAATATAAACTAAATAGAAATAAAAGGAAAGAGGACCACGATGATAACAAAATGTAACAGGTTCTCGCAATTCTTTAAAGGTGTAATCGAATATCGAGTTGTTGTTCACGGAATTCCAAGGAAAACGAGTCGGAGGATATTGATAACGATGGTAAATGTAGAGAGACACACAGACAGGAAAGTTAATGGAGGATTGTCTTTTTTTTTTCGTTTTTTTTTTTGTGTTGCAAATATATATATAGCATAATAGTAAAATATAATTTAAGCAAACAACAATTCGTTCACACTTTATTCTGGTGGAACAGAGCGTGTAGATGGAATTCAATTGCTCCAAGTGAGAGTCAAGAGCTCAAGTGCTTTATACTATAAATAAATAATGACGTGACGAAGAATCTTCCCCCTCTCTCTCCGTTTTACACAACAGAAACTATGAACAGAACACTGTACGTATTAATACGATATGTAGAGTTTTGTAGAGGAGAGACAAGAGACAACAGACATAGCCAGGCCTCAGTCAGAGTCAGAGTACACACAGCAACTACAACTACCTACGTGCTCCGCATGTTCCTCGATTGACTCTGTTGAAATACTCACACACTTCCAAACACAGTACATGAGTAAATGTACATACACACGTTCAGAGTACACACCACACACCACACAACTAGGAATCTCCTACTTCCATGTACTATATACTTGACTCCTCTACAAATGTACTGCTTGCTCTTGGCCTGTAGCTGCTATATAGCTCGAGAGAGTGAGAGAGACATGGAAATATGATTACATACAGATATATATGATGATTCTCTCATGGTCCCACAATACACACTGCACTCACCATTCACCATTCACCAATGAATACTCGGTACATGTGCTTTTCCCCCCTCTATCAGTATCAGATATTCACATGTGAATGTGAGAACCCAGAAGCCACCTCATTGCAATTTACACAACCATCATCATCATCATCATCAGCAGCAGGAACGTAATAATAATAATAATAATGTTACAGCACAGTGAGAAAGGCAAACTTTACACACTCACACACTGCTCTTCCTATTCAGATTCATATATTCCTATATTCCGATTGCACAATGAAACTATCCAAAAAACTGAGTTGATACTTGAGGATTTTCCCAATGAAAATGAATTGAGTACTCGGTCAAATGATAACATTAATCTTCCTCCTTGCTATATTTACTCACACGTTCACTGCGTTGCTCCTGGCGTTCCAGGCATTTACTTATACTTACTCAAATATCAAATATTTGATATCTCTCGTTAGTTTCCGAGTCAATTTATATAGATGAAAAGAATTCAAAATCATCTATTTTGTTTGAAGTTTGAGGTCACTGTAGATTTAGATTAGGAAATTCTCATTTGTAAATGACTCTTTCTCTCTCTCTCTCTCTCTGTAAGATTAACGAGAATCCTCTGGACAGGAATTGAAGTACTTACGTAAGAACAAAAATAGAAATAGAATTAGTCATGAGTTATCAAATCAAACATCACTTTACAGTTTCAACTTCTAGTCTCAAGGTCAACACATGTGCACCACACAATCCATCGGCTTATATTTTTATTGTCTTTATTTTATATTCCCAGCAGCTATATTATTATTATGTTTTACTCGGATGATTTGTTTACACTGGTTTTTGTTTCAAATAAATTGAGAGAGTAATTTCGTATGTAATTGTTACATAACGATTTGCTCAAATTGAAAATGAAAATTCTTTCAGGGTATTTCCAGTTGAAAAGTTGGAGTGGGAGTGTTGACATGTGAGGATTTTTTCTATTGGGTTCATTTGTCACACCGGTGTTGTCATTGGAAATTGATTAGAGAGGTTGAACCCACAATTTACCGACTTCAGTTGATTTGTAGATGCGGATTGTCCAAAAGTGAATGTCTGAATTGATTTTGTGGACAACTTTCGTTAGTACATTAGTATACTGTATACACAAGTAAAGAAGAGTTTATTTTTTTTCTCTATTTTCTTTTGCAATTTTTGTGCCTATATGAAAACTGTGAATCAATAATCCGGGACGGAAGTTCCTTTCCCCTTATGTGAGTAGTGAATATTCCGAATCAATACACACACAAAATTGTATGGGTCGTTCGGTACGTGCGTGTATTAATATGGATATGGATTTCAATTTGAATTTCAATAACGGGGAATTTAGTTGAGATATCCACTTTGAACGTTCGTTGAATGTTGTTTGTGTTTGCAGCACGAGTTCTCCTTTCTTCAAGTTCTCTCTTTCTCTCGGCTATAAGTATAATATCTGTATATCCCTCCAATTTCTGCTCCAACTCCCTCACATTCACATTCACATTCACTCACTCACTCACTCTCAATGTCTCCGTATTGTTTGTGTTTACAAATTCTATGTATGGAAAAAGCCTGGCGTTTCCTGGATCCTCTCTCAACTCTCAACCTACCTATATCCAGTTCTATCTGTGTAGTGGTGGTCGTGGTCGCACAGTTTCTAGCTAAAAGTTACTCGCTGACTCCAATTGCTCTTGCTCTCTACTCTCTCTCTCTCTCTCTCGGTATGGTACAAGTTGTACAAGCAAATACGAGGGAAGAAGTGAACGACAACGGCGTTAACCAACTGAATGTATCAGACTCATCGTCAGAACGAACGAATGAACGAACGAAACGAAACGAAACGCACACGGGGACGACGGGAGAGAAGATAGACCTCAACACTCACGATCAGACAGAATCAGAGTTAGTAATGTTAGGAAAGCCTTTTGCTCTCGAGTCCTTTTACCTCGTCCCTATATCCACCAGTCTACACATACATATATGTACATGCACACTTCCCTATCATATATACATATCTGTAGTATGTTCTGTACATATGTACATAACATAGTTAGCTCAACATGTCGGATATGGGGCTGGAGAGGAGTTGCCGCCGTCGTCGTGGAATGGCATGGTGAAAAAGAAAAAAAGGCCTTCCATCTCACAGTCCTACAAGTATGTATGTACATATGTAGAAGCTCTCAAGTATGCGAGTACAACGACATGTCATGCAAGTCCTCTCTCTCTATTTTTATATATATGCTTCCAGTTGGTCGAAAGTCTAAAGTACTCTAAAGTCTACTCTACAACCACCTCACCATGTCATATACAGTATGCACATCAAAAAATGTGTACTTGTATCTCTCCACCTCCATCTCCGTGTAAATGCGTGTGTGTATGTGTGTGTATAATATGTATGTGTATTCTGTTTCCTTTTCTCTTTCTCTTTCTCCCTCCAGTCCAACTTTTTTCCCGTGTATATGTAACAACGCGCTTAAATTATTGTAAGTTGTAGTGTAGAGATATAATAAAATTATACTCGTGTGTTGTTATACTTGTTATGTATGTACTTGACTGTAATTGTGTAAAGAGTAGAGAGAATACATGGAGTAATAAGTGTAGTAAAAAAAGTGTAGTAAAAGTTGGAGTTTTGGGTATAGTTCGGGTGATAGATGTCTGTGCGCCTGTAGTTGTAGGAGCAGCAGCAGCAGCAGGAAAAGCAAGAGCAAAAAGCAGACGAGTCCATTCCAACTGAACACAGGGGCAACCAACAGTCAAAACCCAACAACCAAGAACGAACGAACTGTGAATCCTTTTTCTCATCCCTTTATAGTTTATATGTTATGAATCTTTACAAGTTTCTCTACGTACATACGTAAGCGTGTGTATGTATCTCCATTGCGCGCTCTCTCTCTCTCTCTCTCCATGAAAATGCAAATGCCTATAGGGAAAAGTATAGGGAAAAGCCGGGCTACTAGTACATCCAACTTCTTTCCATTTCAATGAGAATCTTATGGAGAAAAACGTGAGCGGAATGTTGGGTAGCATGAACATACTTTTTCTGTAGATTGCCCTCATCGTCCATGTCCATGTCTATATGGAGAATGCGAATAAGTGTGCAAATGATGGTAAAAAGGCAAAGACACGAAGGAAGAAAAGGGAGAAGGCGAAGAAGAAAAAAAGGAAGAGTGGGAAAGTATTTTAGGTGTTAAAGTATAGATTACACACCTTATTACCAAATGAATAGAGGCAGCAATTGACTTCCGAGTTCCGACAGTGCTGGCTGGGAAATACCGTCGGTACATATTTCTTCCTTGCATTTCTATTGCACTCATCGTTCATCGTTCATCGTTCATATAGTGTTTGGCTGTGTGATTGGAGTGAGGTGCCAATGCGAATGGAATTCATTTCATTGTCAGAACTTCTCCCGCGCCTTCGTGTTTGCAATTAATTTGGACTTTTATTGATGCCCGTCTTTTTTTGTTTTGCACATACACATTTACACGCACACGCGGATATAGGGAAATGAAGAAAAACTGAATGAATGGACAGGGAATTATTATGAGCTAATGAAGGCGGTTTCCGTTCAACTTGGACTTTGACTTTGTCCATAATGCATTTCCACATGATATCCCTTTGAACTTTGAATTAACTGCACTCTGGAGAGAAAGAGAGAGTGTTGAAATGGAAATTTGGGATATTTTCATGATGAATTTTGGGAAAGTACTCGGAAATAATTGAATTGATATCATAAGGATATTTTTACGCACGCACAAGTGTGGAATCCCATATAGCTGTAGAATCGAGTTGACTTTCCGCCTGGTATATCTTATAAAAAACTTGAGAGACAGACGTCAGATTTTAAATGTCATTTGAAAATGAATTTTGACAAAGAGGAATAGGAAAACGCATAAAAGTAAAAAAAAAGTATAAAACTTTTGTGCCAGTGCAAGTTCCAACTCAACTACTCAACTATACTCAATACATATAGTGCTACTGCGAAAAAAAACCACGGAAATGGAGGCCCGGGAATTGAAATTGAGAATTCAGAGAGTACGATCTCTATATGTAATAAAATTTGGGTGTCATTCCCATTCTTCAATTCCGCATTCAATTCAATTCATGGATAGATAAAAAAAAAGTACGTCTGACAATTCTGACATGAAACTCCAGTAGCAACGAAATGTAAATACCCGCCCTACTTCTATACTTCTACATCTATAGACTCTGATAAAGTCCCCAGTTATGAAAAGCACGTTCGCTCCTCCAAGAAAAAAGTGTCCAGTAATGGAAAATGGAATAAAAGTATTTGTATACATAGTAGAAATGCAAGAGTCACGAAATTAAATGAAATGGATCAGAAAGTTCAAGGCTTTACAAGTTTCCCTCCTTGTTGTCATCATCATCTCCGGTTCGGTCCGTCCTCATCATGACCGGAAGGAAATGACGACCATGCCCAAAAACTCATGAAATCGTACGATATATATATACGTACATTACATGTATGTATAAACAAATTTGGTCACTCTAACAAACACCATAAAATAACATGGACTCCTCCTACACCAATTGAGTCCACATCGACAATATACCAAAAAAAATCATGTATAGAAAATCATTCTCCAGTTCCAAACTGCAGCATTTCCCTTTTTCCCTTTTTCTGCAGAATTCTTTGTAAAAAAAATTGGTAGGTATATGAAAAAAAAATGGTCTGCAATGTGGAGGACAGTCGACAGTCGGCAGTCACTTGTTTGGCTGCAGGCTGGAGCTGATAGCGAAATTTGCTCTTACTTTTGATGCCACACAGTCACCATCTACTTGTCCGCAAATTCGAATGTATGAATTTGACTTGAAAGCTTTTCCCATTTCTTTCTCTAGGTGTATCGCAACTTCCACACACAAAACAAAACTTCCAACCATTCCTTTTATATTCTCAGTCAGTTTCTCAGCATCTCACAATCAGCACAAAAATCCAACAAGTATATAGTACACAATTTATATGCTCACACTGTCTCCCTTTAATCATCACTCTGATGGGATTTTGTGTACAACATTAAATGTTAATATCGTAAACACACAGCCGCTCTTGAGTAATTTCAAGTACGTTTTTTTTTAAAAAAATCCAAAAATGCAATTATTTCTTAATAAGAATAAGGAAAATTCTACGGAATTCCAAATTTCCAAAGGGATTTGAACATGTGAGTCATGAAATGAATTAATTTCCCTCTTTTTTCATCATCATATAGCCACCCCGACATTACTCTTTCTCGTGTACTCCTGTTTTTCCAATCACAAATCAAATCACCTATAGACTGTACACGATTTGTTAAAGAATCTCCAGTAAACTTTCCATTAGAAAAACAAGCATGGAATTTTTTTTCGACTTCTGCATTGAGACTTTGACAGTTAGTAGATTTTCCAGTGTATATACATACAGTGAAGAAAAACAAGAACAGCAGCTTGCGCATAAAAAACTCTATGTAAAATCTAAAGCGAAAAAGATGGACAGGCTGATTTAATTAGATTTTTTTTTTTTGATGAGTGCGCATTTCCTGTTTTCATTTGATTAGATTGCTTGGAATTGAAACTATGGAATTTAAAAAGAAGAGAAGAATAAATTGAGAGTTGCTTTAATCAAAATGTGAATGTGTACGAAAAAGGACTATAGAGCGCGATAGGACATGAAATGCATTTACAATTACCAAGAACAATGGATTTAATTATGTAGCTAAGTTGACAATAAAAACAGTCGCTTTGCCCCCTCTCGTCGCCCCCCCCCCCCCCCACTTTTCCAATTGGGTTGAAGGAGTGTATATGAGTGTATTTCCCTTCCACGTACTGCCAGCCTCAGCAAATTTCTTTCATGTAGATTGTAGATTGTAGATTTTATTAAAATCAATGCAAATACGTATACATAAAAAGCGAGATAACGAAGAACGAGAAGAAGAAACTGCTGACAGTCTCGAGTTTATTTGAATTTGAATTTGGTCGGATTACGTTCAAATACTAATAATAATAAAATGTACCAATTTTTATAAAGTTCTTTCAAACAAAGGTAAACTAAAATGCAAATCAACAGATATTCAAGTCACACTCGAATATATTTTAATTATTTTCCTCGTTATTTGCACAAGTGTGAAGTGTATAGGAAATAGAGATAAACTCTAAAAATGAATGCGTTGTTTAATTACATCTTTTCCGCGAGTGCACGCACGTGTGGATGTTTCCCTGCTCTACATTTCTACATTTAAAACATCTGATCTTAAAACATCTGATCTTAATTAAGACTATAGAACACGAGCATTAAAATCTAACTTCTAACTAAACCAAACCCCAATATTCAAACACACGACTTTCCCTTTTTTTCTTTTGTCATTCTGAATTTTTTTTTGTCATTGTCAAAACGAGTTGAATTAGAAAAAAGATATAGGAAATTGAACAACCGACAAAAACATAACTAAACACAAAAACAAAAACAAAAGCGTCACCACGTATTCAAATATTTTGTTTGTATATATTTTACATGACAGATGAAGCGGTCAATGAGAGAAATCCTGTATGTACGATACAAAAAAAATGTGATGGAATTCGATAAAATTTTTGTGCGTACATTATTATATATATTTTTTTGTTTGTGTGCGACGACACGTTGTCGAGTCCAAATAATTCTGACATAGTCCTATCGGCTTCAATTCCCAATACCAGAACTAAAATTTGGAACCAGAAGAAGAATAGACGAAGAAGAAGATGATGAAGAAGAAGAAGTGGAACAATCAAGTGATAAATTCCCTCAACCGCTAAACCACAATATAAAGTCGGACCTTGAACTTTGTTAAGTTGTAAGTGGGTTTGCCTTCTGTCTGGTCTCATCTTCCCAAAAAAAAAAAAAAATTTCAAACTATAATCATATATTTTTTTTTCCTTTTGACAAGGGGAAATAAAAATCTGGTTATGAAAACTGTTGATGCGTGTTCTCCTGTTATTATTATTAAGATGACATTTAAAGATCCAACCCAGTCCAATAACACTGTTGTACATAGAAGTAGGAGTGATACAAGTTTAAGTTCTCCTCGTCTCAATCAACTACACCGAGATTATTGCAAAACATGCAAAAAAATTACATGTTTTCAGGAATTCCATACGGCTATTTTAATTTAACTAATAACTAATAGACTTTAATGAATATCACAAGAGGACCAAGATCAAGATGGGGTTTTCACTCAGACAACGCACGATTTCCCTCCCCCCCCCCCCCGTTTCTGCGTGATTTTTATTAGCTACATAACATATTTTATGTACATATACGACTTGGAATTTTGGGATGATCTGCAGAAAGAAGATGCACAAGGAAGAATCCGGATTTTGTGGAATGAAAAAAACTCGAAAGAGTCGTATTATTATTATTATTGGGAAAGGAAAGGAGCTGAGACAAATTACATCTAATTGTTATTGGGATCCTCCTGAGTAAACCAAAGAGATTGTATACAAAGAATTTCCATTACACCAACAAAATTATGCTGAGCAGTTGCTCATAAATGTAATTGGAATTGCTTGTTTGCTGTGAGTTGTTGTTTGTTGTCTCTTTCTATCTCTGTATCTCTCTCTCCCTCTCTCTCAACACATAGCAATTTTTATAACTGTATGAAAAATTCAATTATTTTTTGCACAAAGTATCAAAGTCTCGTCATTGTTGTGAATGGAAGAACGAGAAAACTATACGGACTTTTTGCTCACATCTAGTTCTAATGACTCTAACGATGAGTGACAAAAGATATGAAGTAAGAAAAAGTATAGAGAGAAAATATTCCTGTCAAACCTGCTTTTCCCCTTCTTACTTTAAATTATATGACAAGAAAAGTCGTCAACAAAGTTTTTTTGATGACGCTGGAGCTGGAAGTTTGTCGTTTGTCCTGCTAAAGAGTCTTTAGTAAAGACTCTCTCTCTCTCTCACTCACTCTTTCTCTCTCATTCATTTGTGTGAGTAATAATCTTAATCAAGGTGAAGGAACACAAAGAAAAAGTGAGTGTGGGTGTCGCCCGTGACTTTGGTTTTCTTCAAAATATAAATTACATTTGAACTATGGAACACGAAAACAAATCAACTCAACTGGACTGAAGACGGCAGAGATGAAAAAACCTATACCTATTTCCCCCATGTCTTCACTGTTTACTGCTGTACACGGTGTGCCTACATGGAAACTTGATCTGTATACATGTACATTTAAAAATGTACTCAATGTAACTCCGCACCTGACGATGAGATGAATTTATTGGTTTTCAAGTTGATTTGTCATTATCAAAACACTTTTTAGTGTCAAATCCCTCGTTCATTTCCCTCCAACGATGCAAATCTCCATTGTTTTATCGAGATTTTATATCCTTTTGGATAAGGAAAAACTTTTAAAGTGTCATCAAACAAGTATTTTTTAATAAAAAAGAAAAAAAAATAGTTTCATGGTCGTGACAACTCGATTGAATTGCAGTTATCTAATGAAAAATGAAACCCACCAGTTATTTATGTTTCTTTCTTTAGTCATTATTATTATAGAACTTTCTGTTTCATTTTCATTTTTATCATTGTCTTTGTCTTTGTCCGAGTCTGAAAAAGTTTGATATTTCGTACGTATATCTGTACTCTGAGCAAAAAAACTCAAAGTTTCATGAGTGCACGTGCTTCCAATTTGAGATGGTTAGTTTAAATTAGGAAAGAATAGAAATCTCTGGGGAGTAATTATAGAAAACTGTCCATATATGCGTTTATCCATTTGTAATTCTTATTGAGTCCTTAACTAGTACTCGTATATGGAATTATCGATAGTGATTTGGTCATCCACACTTGAGCTACAAAAAAAAACTCTTGTGCTTTGGCACTTTCAACTTACAATTAGAGAGAGAGACGCGGAAGGGGAAAAAGATCAAGAACTTACCCGGAAGCATTAGAGTCGAGGGAGTCATTCGGATCCGAACTTGAATTGTTGGATTTGAGCGTTCCATTGGTTAAATTGACTCCATTTCCATTTCCACCACAACCAACTCCAGTCTTGCTCATTTCCGGCTCTTCGGACACGGGACTTTCGTAAATGAGAGTTTCCACCATCGAACCTTTGGAACTTCCAAAGGAAACCCTATATGTACAAGAGAAAAAACAAAATTAAGTTTAAAACGCCATTTTAATTTCATTAATAAATTATTACGAGTCTCTCAAGCTCTTGAATTTGCAGTCGGATTTGTGAATTGTGCACAGACTGCGGAAGAAGATGAAGAGGGAAAAGAAGTTATGGAGAAGGAGAAGAGAATTTCATTGTAAATAGTTAGCCATGTGAAACTAATGAAAATGAAAGGTACGAAGCGTACAGAATACAGAAATTCCTCTCATCAAATTGATCAAATCCTTCTCGTTAATAATTAAAAGAGTTGTGAGGAGTGTACAGATAATCAATGGATATTCTCTTGAATTCGAAGCAACACGTTAATAAAAAAATCCTTTGGTGAATGTATATACTACTCGAATAAATGAGGAAAAGGAAACTCGAGCCTTTTCTGTCTCTCTCTCTCTCTCTCTCTCTTTTAGTGTACACAAGCAGAGGGAGAGAGAGAGAGAGACCTAGAAAATCCATCTAATTTTCACCAGTACTCGCTAACCACATGTTTTAGTTATCTTTCTTTTTTTGTCCTTCTCTCATCTGCTCACAAAACTCCCAACTCACACAATTTGCATTTCTTATATTATTAGTTTTTTTCATTGACATGTGACTGCTCATGGCTCATAATGAAGGAGCACTGTAAAAAGAAAACATTTGGGAAATATACATGAGCGATGCATTTTTCAACTTGAGCATATGACATATGAAGTCCACACACTGAAAATCTACATAAGAACTCGTATATGTATTTCCACATGCACAAGTTGCAAATAACTTGAACTGGTTGCTTTTGCTTTGGCTTTGGCTTTGGCGTTTGCCTTGCTCCACGACGATCAACATTCAACATTCAACGATGCAGCTCATAAACTTTGAACCATTAAAATGCTTTCATTTCTCCTTTTATCAGGGAGTTGAGTGCATGAGCTCTAGTCGACGACTGCAATGGTAAACATTTCAAAGGCTTCTCATATGTATATACACATAAAAAAACACATACTATAGTACAGAATAAAATTAGATGAATGTGAGCCTGTGTGACAGTCAGCTGTGAATTTCAATTCTTCTCCAGTCGCCGTAGCAGCCAAGTTTAAACTGACTCTCTCATATGTCTGTATTTTTTGACTCTGTGGCTCTGTACTCTCTGTACGATTTTCCTATTAAATTTTATTCCTCTCTCATTCACATGGAAAACAATGCTTTCATTGTTCACAATGGAACGAACACATTTTTATTCACATCTTAATCGTATACAGACAGTCTAACCATAAAAAAGTTTGAGAAATTAATTAATTTTTTAAATTCAAGCTATACATATATAAAATTGTTTTTGATTCTTGAAAACCGTATACGAATTCTATGGATTAAAACATTCCTCAAAGGGCTTCCATAATTTTTCTCGTCTTGTGTCATTTATCTTCTCCGTGTGTGTACAAGAAATGCAGTAGGGGATTTTACAGACACATTTTGGTCATGATCAAATTGAGGAAAAGCGGAAAAGAGGAAAAGAGAAAACACCGAGAAAGACGGTGAGAAAGTGAACTGGTGACGACGGAGTTTCTGCACGAACTTTCACGTACGATCCGAAAGAGGGATCTGAAGAAAGAAAACCATCTGAATTTTTATTATATACATATATCCGAACCGAACCGAAATTGAAAGTAAAAATACTTGACATGGGTTCATTTAATACGTTTGGATGTTGAATGTTGGAGTTGTTGGGTCGTAAAGCAATTCATGGGGAATGATGTAGAGATGTGAAAGACATTGGGGCCAGATGTACACAGAGGTTTTTCATGTATGCCCGTCTGTCAGTAGTATGTCTGTCTGTATATATGTATGAAGGAAAATACTGGTAATTATTTAGCATTTAGAGTCCATCAATAGCCAATAAAAAAGGGAATTCGCCACGCGAGGAAAGTAATAAAATTGAATTTGTTCATTTAGAGAGAATAAACAGTGGAGAGGGTTGTTCAAATCAAGTTGTGTATATATGCAAGGGAATTGAGACTGTTGAGCCAATAAATGTAAGTATATCGTACATTCATATTCATAGGTACAGAAACCGATACGATGAGGAAAAGGTATACATATAAGAAAAAAGGCAGACCATATCATATAATGGACATTGGAATATATTAGTAATAAATATATATAGTAAAAAGTGTGTGGGATAACCTTTTAAGACCCGCGTGCTTCGTCCCATTGGTTAATTTGCCATGTTTTGAAGAATTTGTTGATATTGTTGTTGTTGTTATGACGGAGACGGATGGATTCTCACCCGTCATCGTCGTGGTCGTCGTCGTTGACGATTCATTGGAAATGTTGGGATTTGTCGGTGTGGACGACTCATTCGTCTCGAGTTGTGTCGTGAGCAACGGCGACTCTTCAGATTCACAATGACTCTGTTGACTTGAATTCTGTTGACTCTGACTACCCTGCTGTTGCTGTTGCTGTTGTTGTGTCTGTGCCTGCTGCTGCTGCTGCTTTTGTCCCTGTGACCTTTCTCTTTCTTTCTTTGACACTTTTTTGCTAGTACTCGTAGTCGTGCTTGAAGATGATTTGTTTTTGCCATTAGACATGACGAGGATTTCCTCAGTAAACACGGTATTGTTCGTATTAGTATTGTGTGTATTCGTATGTGTATTCGTATGGGTATTAGTGTTTGTATTATTATGACTGTTGTTATCACTGTTGATGAGGAGATTCTCATTGTCATTGTCCACGACCACACTACTACTGCTACTACTGCCGCCGCCCAGAAGCATGTCAAAATTGGTTTCTAGTCTCGAGACGAGACTTGAATTATTCCCATTTCCATTTCCATTACTATTGTCCATATCATTTCCGTTCCCATTGCTTCCATCCAGTAAATTGTTCATTGTCACAATCGTCTCCTCGGCAATCATACTCAAGTTTGTCACATTCAATGAATTATTTACTTTAGTCGGGATTGAAATGGGGATTGTCGTTGTTGTGGTGGTGGACGCTCCGCCGTCAATATTAATATTGGCAGTCGTTAAACTCCCTTCGTCTTTAATATTGTTGATTGTATTAAGATTGGGTTCGGTGGAGAAGGCTAGCATCTTGTGCCGGCCTCCATCTGATACATGGACCATTCCGAGGACAAAAATTCAACTGAACAAACCAACCAAAGTATGTCTTTGAAAAACTCCAGGTTGCCTCAAATCACTCCCCCCTTTCTTTTTTATATATTGATCCTCACTTCCCCACACACACAAAAAAAAACACTTTGTGTGTTTTATAAACAGCACTTTTATCTATGAATATGGTTTTTTTTTTTCTGACAATAATTTAATGTATAGCTATGGATATTGACTATTGACTCAAAACTTGGTGAGTGCAAATATAATCCATGAATTTTGAAACTTTTCACACCACACAGCACTCGATTTTCGATTTCCGATATTTCCGATCCGAATGGGCGATAAAGAAAAACAACATTCACAATTCACATAACGTTTTATTTGTGTTGGTTTTTTTTGGGGGGGTTTTATTAAATGCTGGCTTGAGCTCGTGTGTGTGTGCACTTTATTCTGGACTATCCAAGCGATTTATCTTCCTTTTTTGATGGAGATTCTATAGAGATGGCCAGGGAAATTTTGTGTCTCTCTTCAGCAGGAGATTCTCGAGAGGAGGGGGATGATGAAATAAATTGTCGATCCGACGTTTCTCTCCTTGAGGTTCTTTGTTGAGGTACACGAAGAACCGGATGAAATCCAATACAATCAAATGGAAAAGTTTGTGGGGAAAAAATCCTCAAGTCGGTGCGTCTGGATGTCCTCTGAAGCTTCAAGTTTTTTTTGACAAAGGACTTTGACTCAACTCAACGGATCCTGGAACGAAAAAAAAAAATAAACACACGATTACTTTACTGTGGGACTAAAAGGGGAAACTCGTCGTATTTTTTCCATCATTTTTTTTTTGTACTTGGGACTTTCCAATTCCCAGACTCCTCTCAATACAAAATTAAGCATTAATATTTTCAGTGGGGTTTTTTTTTATTTATAAATACATTATATGGGAGGAATAATCCAACAGACTTTTGTCTTTCAGACTTGCCCAATTCCAGCTGAGAATTTTTCAGTGTGTTTAGGACTGAGAAAAGGAAAAAAACCAGGGAAAAGTTTTACGGTGAAAAAGTTGCAAGAATGGAAAAGACAAATATGATGGATGTTATGGTTCCAAAGTCTTTGAATGATTGATGATGACTTTAGTGAGCTGGAACTCGATGGAGATTACTCTAGGAAAAATAGTGTACATTAATAAAATCTCTGTGTTTGTCTCAGTATAGAAACACTCGAGCCATTTGCCATTTCATATCTGACATTTTGTCAACTTGAAGACTTTTGTCTGTACCATATACAGATATTTAATAATCCAAACATGACCAAATATTTAAGTTTCAACTTTCCTCTTGTTCTGTTCACATCCCAACTTTCCCCTTCGATTTCTATACAGATTCGCATACAAATCTATTCAATTCTCTAGTGAAAATGAAATGAAAACTATTTACCTGTTTGCTGTACATAAAAGCTGCTCGAGTATTAAAAGATAAATATCAAGTATTTACACACAGAGAAACAAGGAACAATGACAAAACAAACTTGTTTCAACTGTCACCAATGAATTTTATGGACTCACATAAACGGAAGAGAAAAGTCACATTTCCGATGTCAGTTCTTATCTTTTTGCTCTGCATTATTACAAAATATCCACAAACTGCCAGAAATAATTGACTTGCAAGTGTCTATTTACATGTCAAATGTGAAGGTTTATCTTTATTATTGCGTGCTCATGTAGATGTATGTTGGTATGAAATAAAAACGAAATGGCTAAATCCCCAATTCCAAATCCCAAATTCCTGCTCGCTCTCAATTTGTTGTCTCATTTGTAGAAATTGTAGAACCTTCTTGTGTGTGTGTAACAGTTTGGAAATGGTATAAATATAAATCACGTTGGGCAAACAAGATCTGAGCTGATTATCCGTCGACTCTACAGATAATCGTAACGTAAAGACAAGGACAAGGACACTCAAAATGACCTCACACTGTTCCACTTAAAATCCCCTTTCCGCATCCCGGAAAACATATCAAAGGATTTTCTCCCAACAGAGACATATATCACTATGTACATATTTTTATTCCTATTGGTGTTTATATTTGTATAGCTGTAGAGTAGCCATTAGATTTCGTGATTGTCATGTCGCCCACTACCAGTTTTCCAGGAACGAGTAAAAGCACTTTTGTCTTAATTACCCTGCAAATGTTTGTGTGTGTGTGTGTGTAAGTGTTTTGAAACAGAAATGGTGAGCTCCACTTTGTCTTTCGGTTTCCCCAAATAAAATAAAAACTGCACATTGCCTATCTCTCTCTCTCTCTCACTCTCTCTTTATGTGTGTCTCCCTTGTTAACAAATAGAAATGGCCACAATGGAAGAAACAACACAAACATCAAACGAATCACCAGTGTACGATACAATTTACAATTGACACAGGGTTGTTGTTGTTTCTGTGTTCTCATAGATCATAGATCACAAACACTATACATTTTGTGACGGATGTTGGTAGACAAAAACAAATGTGTCCGCATCACCGGAATAAAATTCCCCATATGTTCAGTCTGAAAATTGGCTAACAATGTCAAATGTCAAAATCCTTTGAATGCCGGTCGATCACAAAGAAAGAGAGAGAGAGAGAAAAGGATCTGCATTGGTTGACGCCTTTTGACGCGATGTGCTCTTTTGCCTCTTTGCGTTTGATATGCTCAGTCAATAAGTAGAGATTTAAAATGCCCTTCACGGACTTGCAGTGTCACACAAAGTAATTTATGCAGACGTGTGGATTTACAGTGTGCATTTGCACTCCCTATCATTCCCCAACCTCCAACATCCTCAAATATACAAATACAAAAATACATTTAAAAAAATCTCCATGCTCACACTTTCCTCTTTTCATGTACAGGGGGAAAAACTCAAGTAGCCCGTCATATCAATTTAACTACAATCAATTTGAATAAAAAGAACGAGTGACGTTTAATCGACAAATCATGAGAGGTGTTTAGTTTAGTGTTTAGTTGTATAGGTACTTTTCGTGGATTCGGTATTTGGTATTTGGCTAATTGTGAGTCAAGTGGAGGCACCACGCCTTATTGTACTTTTCCAACTACTTGAAGAGTAAATGGAAAAAATACAGGTGGGTTCAGGTGCAAAAATGATTATTTGTGCATGCTCTCCACTCGTACACTCTGATTAATCAACAACACAACACAATAATTCAAATGTGTGCGTCCACATAAATGGAGGAAATTTAAACGCCCACTCATTTCCAAAGATTTTTACTCCTGTCGGCTTTCAATTGCTCTCTCTCGCTCTTCAGCTCATAAAATAAATAAATAAATACCATGACATTGCAGTTAGTGTTAATACAATTCACTGCTCTATACATATACGCTCAGTACAATTTTCCCCTACTGACTCACATTCACAAATTTTTTTTAACATTTCACCAACCACCGAGTGTATGTATATATGTAGGCAAACCGAATAAATTTAAAAAAAATACACAAACAAACGGAGGGAGAAGGTGAAGAGAAAAGAGATGGGGCTTTTAAAATGACGTTCAATGTTAAGTGCCAATTGCCGATTGCCAATACTCATGCTGAGTATGTTTTTGTGTTTGTGTTTGTCTGTCTGTGTACAGAAAAGTCACAACTCACAAAACTTAAACATGAAAGCAAAGCATAACGAGATGGCTCAATTTTTTTTTGTATGTATGTAAACATATGTATCAACGTACATACATGTATCTGTGTATAGTTGTCGAAGTCATTTCGCAGAGGAGAAATGAAATTATTTGACGAACAGATGGATATTCATTTGGTTTTGGCCAACTACTCGAATGCCAATTGGCAAAGGATCACATGTCAATTGAGAATTCGAGTGCTCTTAATATGAGAACGAGATGAAAGAAATGTATTAACATTTTAGACAAGTTTCCCTTCAGGCTCTTTTACACTCTTCACTCTTTCACTCTTTCATCTACAATACGTATCGTATATATATATCTGTATCTGTATAGTTTTCCTCATCCAAAATATCTGGATCTGTATTTCCTCTGTCACACAACACAACACAACACTCGATCCGCTCAAATGTGTCAAATACTTTGTTATCCTGTGGCCAAATAGTTATTTTTATTATGATTGAACATTCTTTTCCTTACTCTGTGGAATTTGGTTTTGCAGACCCTCTTTTCAGCACAGCGTAGCACAAGGAACACGAGAGAAAACAAAACACGTGCCATTGGATTTCTCTAAACAATTTTGCATATACCTACAAATATTATGAATATTTCCTTATTATCAACAAACTAACGGGGGGGAGAGCACTGGAAAATTGGTCAAAATATCCCTTTTTTTTTTGATATTTTTCTTTCCTTCCAAATATTTAGAAAAGTGAAGAAGAAGATGTGCCTGCTTTTTATCAAATCATCCATCTGTTTGTGGCAGTAAATGGCAACGCGTCATATCCAAACACACACGATAAATATTGAGCTCTTATGTGTGCATTTGTGCATATATGAATATTCTGAATAGGAAAATTTCCCTCAAAAAAAAAAATATATATATATATATATATTTCTTTTCCCAAGTTTGTTTGAATTTTACATTTGACATTCCAAGGGAGAGAGAGAGAGAGAGAGAGAGAGATCTCGAGTACTTTAAACTTTGTCTTGGAAATTTGAATATTTGAGGATTCACATGGACCTGTGAAGATTATTTAATGGAGCATACAGAGAATTTACAAGGATGAAAGGGAAAATTTATATAGCCCATGAAATCCGGCTCTTTTTTTTTTTTTTTACATAAGATATAGTCAAGAGATGGTAAGTTTAGATAGGGAAATCCTGCTAGTGCTAGAGCTACAGAGTTCACATTTTATATCTGCACTTTTGAATATTTAGCTCTCTCTGTGTCTCTCCTTCTCTCTCTATCGCTGAAGTCAAGTTTAATAATAATTCATTGGAGAGTCATCCGTAATGATAGTTCAAAGTCACACTACCTGAAAATTATTTAAATTAACCTTTTCAAGTTGACAGAACATGAATTTACTTTAGATTTTTTTTAATACATTTTGCATGTGTGTCTGTTAGTTAATGTTTATTTGTACAGGGACCTTGGGGGGAAAACACACAGAGGAAAAAAAGATGAAGAGCGGGTAAATGGTAAATGGTAAATGATGATAAATCTGGTCCTCACATTTCATTTAAATTTAAATGTATGTTCAAATGCAATCCTCTGCGTTTAGAGTTTGGACTTTTGGATGTATGGAAGTTGAATTTGAAGCTGGAATTACATTTAACCATACATTAAAATGGAAAGAGTGAGGGTTTGTGTACATTGTAAATCATTAAAAGCCATCAAAGCTCATTTTGTGTGTGTGTGTTTGTGTATTGCATTGCAAAAGTTCTCATGATGAACTGAGTGAGCCCCATATAATCAAAAAAACGTGGAGTGATTCATCCATCAAAAAACTGAATATAATCACGTGGACCTCTTGGCATCCACAATCCACAACACTATAGAAACTATATAGATAATGCAATGAAAAACTCTAAAAAATTCTATAACCTTCAATACCCTTTAAATTGGAGGAAAACCATTTTTTCAGGTCAATGGACGACTCCACACACACACACACACAAAGACCCAAACACCACACACACACACACACACACACACACAAAGACCCAAACACCACACACACACACACACACAAAGACCCAAACACCACACACACACACACACACACACAATATAATTTAATATACAAAACAAAACACCGCAAAACACAACAACTCTCGCTAGGAAAATTGAAAAATCTAAAGGAATTATGAATTATACTTGACCATTTCATGATTCAAGTACTATATCTTTAGCTTGTTCAAAAACATGGTAATTGAACAAGTCAAAACGTTTACACGCATTTTGAATTTCATGCCAATTTATGAGCTCTCATTCTCCACACTACTGCGATTAATTTGCTCTCTACCCCTGCAAATCTATATACTCCATACTCGGCGCTTCTCTGCTCTTCTGCACCCAACACTCTCCATTTAACTTTAACAGAAATTACTATGAATTATGAATTATTTTCCATTCTATTCCATCAGGTTTCAACTTTCAACCTAGGACTTTGTCTTTTGTTTTTCTACTCCAGGAAAAAAGTGCAATCAAAATTACATAACAAAAAAAAAAAAAACGCAGCCGACTTGCTCACAATCACACACGTTTCACACGGCTCTCGTCCGTCTTCTCCGCATCCAAATGAAGTTTTTACGGAACTTTTTTTTTTTAATTCCCCCTCGTCTAATTTTCTTGTAATAATTATTTATATTAAATCCCTCCGTCAATTTATCTGGTGATTTCTGAGGAAATTCTATGAAGTTGCAGACATTTAACAGTGAAAAAAAAATTGCTGGGATGAAAAGCAACCCATTTTTTTGTTGTTGAAAGAAGTAAATGGCTACTGAAAGGATGATACAAAGTAAAATGAGTATGTGTAGAATCCGCATACACATTATTCGTATAGGCATAGTGCATGATATTGAAATAAGTATTAGACGAACCACACAGTGATTCCAGAAACAAGGAATTGAGATAATTGAGAAGACGAAGAAGAAGCTCGGTCATTATTGAAAAACACTTGGGAAAGCCATTAAAGTGAGAATTTATGAGGGGAAACTACAAACTCACGTTTACACTTCTTATATACGATATATCTGCCACACAAAGATCACGTTACACAGACAACAAACTCTCAAGTTCACACCACACTTACTTTTCACTTGCCCAACTATTTTTATACATATTATATACGACGATTCACAATTTCATTAGCCGGGAATTACACAGTTTTGACTCGGTCCTTTCTCCCCTCGCGTTCTAATAAATTTTCTTCACTTTACCCCATTTAGGAAAATCCATAATACCAGATATATGTATATTTACACTTTTCAACTTATTTTGTTACTTTTTATAAAACTATAAAATGAAAACGAATACAAAAATCCTCAGTTTCCTCTTCCATTCAATTTTTAAAATGTTTATACCATAGATGTTGTAATATTTGTATAATTTATGCAGGAGTTTTAGTCATATTTCCCTATGATTTGTTTAAAATATCCCGAGAATCTCCATTCATTCTTTTCTTGTGAGTTGAGAGGAATGTGAAAAGTGGAGATGATGGAAATTGAATAGCTACTTACGATATCATTTATTTGATATTCATAGGAAAATTGGACACGGCCCTCTCATACAAAAAGACCTTGAAAATAAATCAAGGAGATTTTGCACTCAAAATATCTGTTGCAGTACATATAGATTTCAATCTGCTGCTGCTGCCTCTACATAAAATAAAAAAAACGACAGAAGAAGAAGAATGAGGAAATGTCAGACTGTGCTGCAAAATGTGATCCTCATTTCCCTTGAAATTTCCATGTTCAATATTGTATGTGTAAAAGATGGGGATTGTGATGGAGATGGAGAATCGGGGAGTCTGTGGGTTACATGAATAAATCTGTACTCACCCATTGTCAGCTGGTCAGCTGGACATGGACATATGGAAAAGAGAAGAGGAAGATAAGATGATACTTGAGCTGTCATGATGCAAATTAATCTCCTACCAACTAGACCAATAAATTACTCATCCTCCCTTTGATTGTGCACACACAATTCTCTTTTCCCTTTGACCTTTCCCCTGGAAAAGGAAAATCCTTTTTCGTTTGTTTGAAAAAACTTGAACTCCACTTGGTGGCCGGAATATCCGAATGTACAAAATATACGGAGAGGGGAAAACTTATCGATGAACGAACGAACTTGACTGTAATTTTCTATTTTTATTTTAAGGTCGGGTAAAATAAAAATAAATGGAAAATGAACAGTTCGGATTTACAAGGTTTCTATAGTTTCCTTTAGTTTGTGAGCATTTATACAATCTACAGAGCTTTTCAAACCACAAAGAGGAAATAGCAAATCGTCTCACGAGCATGACTGGCCACATATGGCTCTATATTTTTATGATCGCACACACACACATACACACATTATATCTGTTGTTCACCGAGATGATAATATAAATATGTATCACACACTCACACAAAATATCGTTAATGCGAAGACGAAAGGGAACTCTTTCTTCTTCTTTTTGTGATATTCACTGTGGATGAAAATGAGGAATTTTGTCTCCTCCTTCTGCTTTTCTGTTTCTGTACACAGGGAAAACAGGAAGGACAAAAGAAGTCGTTGAGAAAATGAGTAAAGTTTTATAAACTCTTGTCCGTCCTTTAGCTCTGACTAATGACTTGAATGTGAATGTGGATGTGGAGATGGAGATGGGAGAATGTCAAAAGTGTCAACCATCATATTTTAATTCGCAACAAGAGAGAGAGACGGAGACAGAACCACACCGCATAGCTTGTCAAACACAGAACAGACGTCACATTCAAAAATTATATGTGTACTTTTAATACTTTTTAAATAATTTAGCATACAAACCAAGAAGACGAGGACGAATTCGAATTCGAATGAGGAGAATTAAATGAGGAAGTTGTGTGCACTAAATACAAAAGACAAAATATACGTTATTTCGAGTCTACACTGTCGAATTCGAATTCGAATTCAAATTCAAATTCAACAATTCAACTTGAACTTGCACTTCACCGGAATTTTTATTATTATTATTATTTATAATTGCAAATATGTGTGTAGTATTACAATTTACAATTCTGCACAACGACACACACGACAACGGCACTCTGATACACAATGAATATGAAGGAAATATCCGCTTGTGTCTCTCCTCCTCCACTTGAGAAAGAGAGAGAGAGAGAGAGACATTTTTGATCGACATCATTCAAAGTTTGAGTCATTTGGCAGTTGGCATTGTTTTCTGTTTATGAATTGACTGTCATAATAATACAAATGAGCGTATTATCTAAACTATATTATAACGTTCACATCTCTTTGGAATCGGAATCAGAATCGGGATCCCCTCGACAGACAAAGGATGACAAACAAAACTATCTGTACTATCGGTATTATTTATATGAACGTTTACTCATGACAATAATTCAAATACGGCTTCATATCTGTATAAATGTACTTAAAGATCCGTACACATCACTCGACTATACATATTATATATATATATTTACAATTTACAGTAAGATAAGACTTTGCATTTTAATTGAAGAATGAGAAGGCGGATCAGTATATACAGAATAAAGAGGAAAGAATTCGATACACATAAAGTAGAAAAATTTGCAATTAAACCACACTCCAATTGCAAATTGCATTTCTCCTGTTTGGTCTTCTTCAGCACATTAGGATTGGTCACTCGTGCGACAAACTTTAACTAGAACTCGCTCGAACTTGCCATTAGGTACAATTAAATTAGAACATCTCGTTTTTTGCCGTGTACTTTTCAGAGAGAGATCCTAAAAAATGTCACACAGTAGTTATTTTACGCACTCTACATTTTCTTAAAAAAATTCTTGATGGCGGATGCGATGGCAAAGCTTCATAAAATTATGTAAAATAAAACTCACAGTTGCATTTCCTTCAAAGTATTTTAGTATTTAGTAGAAAGAAGAGTGAAAAGAGAATTAGAAATGACATTCTTTAAACTCTCTTTGTACATAGTAAAACACTCTCAACTGGTGAAATGAAGCCAGCAACCATTTCTCGTGTGTAACACAAGGAAAAAAATACCTACACAATTTGTAAATTTGTAATCCATTGAGAAACAACAAGAGTCAACAAAAAAGAGACAAAAAAAACATTTAAACCAAACTATGTATATAATTTTTCTCCATTTCTTTTTATTCTTCTAAATTGAAGAGATAGGAGAAAAAATAAAAGCAAGGAAAAAAAGCAGGGAAATATACTTGAAAATACAGAGAGAGTTCCACGTTTGTTCGTTGTGGGATTGAAATAATAAAGAGAAACCTTGGTAATGATATACGTAAGTAAAGACACGGTCTCGTATTTTGTGCAGTCACAAGAGGAATTGTCTTAAATTTAATATGAACAGTTTTGTTTCGTGTGTGTTTTTGTTACGGTGCATATAGAGTGCAGTGTGTATATATAGTTGTAGTAGAGATATGGAGCTAGAAGAGCAATTCAAGTTACCTATGTAATCAACAACTAACTGGAGTACAGCCAAAAGAATGCACTTGACGACGACATCATAATAAGTCCCATTCTCAGAGCTTTACATTCAAAGGCATTCTCTCTCTCTCTCTCTTTTTCTCGTCTTCATTTATATCCATCTCTTGCAGTTAACTCACATTCACATCTCTCTCAGAAAACAGGCTAATTTTCCTGGAAAAACCTTTTGCTTGTTACGTTACTCCAAACGACGAGAGAAAAGCAGAAGAGCAGACGAACGGACGAACAAAACTTTCAGAGAGTCAAAGCCAAAAGAGTATTTTATTATTTGAGATACGGCCCTTTAAATGATTCACGTTAGTGCCAGCACTTAAGTGTGAGTGTGTGCGACTGACGATGAAAAACTTTTCAAATTGTGTCCCTTTATCAAATATTTGTATTTGGGAAATGAGACTTCCATTATATTATTGCACTTTTCCACAGAGACACAGACAATTCACACGTTTACACGGTGTGCGCACACACATAAAAATAAAAGAAAGAAAGAAAGGATTTCATTTCTCGGTACTCTCACCCACATTTCTACTACATTTCTGCATTCCACTCCATTTTCACACACATTCCGTTCACATTATGATATTGGAGGATTTCCACTTGGAATTGGAATAAGGAATAATAAATGGCTTACAGTTTCCTTCCTTTTATTTTATGTACACTGATTTCAAATCTCAAGTTTTTCCAGTTCATCTACATATGATATGCATATATGTAAATTCAGTATAAAATAAAACAAATACAGATATTCACGATTTGAGGGAGCAACCATAAAATTACTTTGCTATTTGCTCTTGAAATTTTACACTTTTTTATAGTTTCTTTTCTTTCAAAATTTGCAAGCTGTGCCAAAAAATGACTCCAGTTTTTTTCTTATAGTTTCTTAGTTTTTTCTTATATGTACGATAAATATTCATTGCCCGATATTCAAAACAGACGGAACAATTGAACAAAACTTTTACTGCATGGCTTTTAAAAAACAAAGCAAAACAAAACAAAACAAACAAATGTAAATGTGTAAAACTGTTCACAAATTTACAATTTACAATTCACGAGTGAAAACTTTTAATATAAAAACGGTGTCTGTGTGTGGAGATTGTAGATTGTCAAGTGATTTTCATGTTTTTTTTTGTATATGTGGACACAGAAAGAAAGAAACTTTTCACAGCTGTATGCAGATATCAGAATTCCCCTGTAGAAACAAAAAGAAGGAGAGACGAAGAAGTATAGGAGAAAAAAAATGAGCGAATGATTTTTCTCGTGTTCTCTCTCTCTCTCTCTCTCTCCCATCCCCAGCAGAGTAATAAAACTGTGGAAATTTTTAATCGCAAATCCAGATTGCACTTGAAATTTTTATTACACTTTGTCTTCTTCTTCTTCTTCACACTGCTCAAATCAACGTCTTTTTACACATATCCCATTATGCATGTTCACATATAACATGTACAGGAGAACATCATCTCTCATACTCTTTGTTTTCTTTTTGCCCATCTCATCTCTCTCACTCTCTCTCTTTTGAATTTCCTATTGTCCCATCCTCAGTGTGTATTGTTCATATTTTTCTCCCTATTCGAGTTCGATTTTTATAGCAGTGAGATGTGTTCTGTCAAATTCCTTATACATGTATTACACATTTACACACGATGAGATATAGATTTTTTTTGTCTCTCTCCCCTTCCACGTTTTATTCAATGTAATAAAAAAAATGCTCTTCTTACATCTTATCTCGACACACGAAAATCACAGACTACTCCTGAGTTTTGCAAGTGATACTTTCCCAACAATTCATCCTCTACGTGTATTTTGTTTTTGTTTTTTTTTTTTGTGTGTGTGAGCAAAAGTTATTCATCCACACTCAACAGCATAGGTATCTAGGTATGTAATATCAATTTGACAGACAGTCAGACACCTGAGTATAAAAAAAATCGTGAGCTCATTCCTCTATCCAAATCCAAATCCAAATCCAAGCACCAACAAGCCAACAAACACGTTCACCAGATTTGCCAAATTCGTCAGATTCTCCCCACACATTCAGACTCCATTTGGGCATTACAGCATAATTGACTAAATGTACAAATACACACACACACACACACACTTTGATATGCAAACCACAAGTTTATTTATTTTATTGTTCATCTTTTGGATGGAAAAGATGGGAGACGGATGTTGATTGGTTTACGTGTTGATTTGTGATGATATTATTATTATCGTACACTCAAGTTTCTTTTCGATCCTGTCTGCTATATATTTTCCCGTTCCCGTAAAACTATTATAAAATTGTGTGTAAACAAAAGTAGTTTTTTGAGTGGATTGTTTTGTGTTCAAAAATTATACAATCGTTATGAGTCATGACTCATGAGAGAAAGAGTCTCGTGGATGTATGTAAATGTGTAAAATAATAGTAATAATAATAATAATAAATAACTTGTGCATAAAGGGAGACGGAATATCCGTTCATGCCTGACGCAACCCTCCATTCTCCATTCTCCATTCTACAGGAACCATAATGATAATAATAATAATAATAATAATTATTATTATTATTATTATGGTGATGGTAGCTCATGGAATGTGAGCATGCAAAAAAGGTTGGTTTTTTGTTTCTTCTTCAGTGTGCAGTGTGTAAAGTAACTATGTATATTAGCTGGCTCGGTGTGTGAGGTTGTTGTTTGTTGTATAGACTTGCTGATACCTGTCGGGTCATTTCAAATTTCAACTGACGATGAGCCGACGAGTATAAGGAGACGGTGAGTTGTTTGTATATGAGTATGAAAAAATGAGAGAGGAAAGAGAAACAGAAGTCGGACTTTGAGGATGAGGATGAGAGTATTAAGAAAACGTAGGTTGTTAGTGGGGATGATAATGACATGACATGAAATGAAATGAATGAGGGAATGAGAGAATGACAAACACAAAGACAAAGACAAAGACAACGGTCGAGTCAATATTACGGTACAACATTGAACGAAAAGAAGTCTCGTCTCATCCCTCATGCAATTCACTACTTGTATCTATTGTATGTACCTTACAGATAGTTTGTGCGTGTAATGTAAAACCAACAACCATCATTTCCATATTCAGCGCTCAAACTATACTCAAACTCATTGTTTTTCTTCAAATGATTCCATTTCCAACAAGAGCGGACAGTAACTCGTTCCTTCATTCATCCATTCATTCATTCATTCAAATATCATGGCAAATGGGATTACAGAGATCCCTTCCAACTTTTCCCTATATCATTCGCCTTCATTTATAAATCTAATACCGAGAGAGTAAGAGAGAGAAAGAGAGAGAGAGCTGAAGATGAAGATAACGAGTCCAGATGAGATGAAAAAAGTATACGAGTCTTTTTGGTATTTGGTATTCTTACGATTAGTTTTAATGGCATCATCCCGAATGTCATTCCCTATTACAAAGTGTAGCTCATTCCCATTCCCATTCACGTTCACGCTTACAAGCAGATCCGAGTTCTGAATCTGAATATACACCTCACGTGTGTATCTTTTATATTTACAGATCTTTTCAATGTACAATGTATGCAAGTTTTATGAAGGAGAGAGGAAATGTAAGCGTGTACGTGGGATCATGATTAAAGATTAAATTATGACGATATAACAATCATTTGTATTATGTATAGTATATGAGGAGGATGAGAATGTTTTATTTAGTTTTGCAACTGTTTACGGCTACAAAATATCCCATCCCATGTGAATTGAGCAAATTCCCCATCATAAAAAATAGGAGAAAACAGCTGTAGTATGAGGAGTAAACAGAAGTTCTAAGTGCTACGAGGAAAACGGAGGTAAATTTATAAGCATGACCAAAATTACAATATAAATATAATTAATAAACAATAATCAAAACGGAAATCTGATTCACTATATCAAGGTCTCATCGCATCCTCAGTGCTCGTATTCATCTACTTTTTGGGTCTAATCTAAACAATTTGATATGCAAAATGCAAAAGAGGAATTTCCTCTCTTCACTCTATTTTAAACCACTCACGTTGATTAAAGTAAATTAATTAGCTTTTCAAGGCACACATGAGCATTTCCCCTGATTACGGAATTCTATACTTCCACAAATACGTAAAGAGAAAATTCATTTCAATTGTAAATTGTGCAAACTCTCGTGTTGTTGTTCTCCTTTCACCTCGTGGAAAACGGATGTTAGTCGCAATTTGCAATCGTCATGAAATGGAAAGCAAACGAATCCATTTAGAATCAATAGAAAATAAGGATATTATCATCCTGGAATTTGATTGTTTGAAATGGATTTCATGGGAACGTGTGTTCAAAGTGTCAAGACAATAAAAAAAACTCGTGTGTCTCTTGAGAATCCGTAATATGTACTACGAACGGTCATTTTGGAGAAGGGAGAATTTGAAGAATGTCGTTAGCGACAGAGATTCGATATGGACTGGATTGGATCTCTTTTTTTTATAGATATATTACGGATGTTTCCATTTCCATGGAAACAGTACAGACAGACACAGTAAAATATATAAAGGTTAGTCCGGAATTTAATAAGTAATATATTTAGGAAAAAAGACATTGACTCGTGGGGTGTGCTCCAACTTCCAACTAACAATGGTATGACGATGACAATGCGCAATGCAATGGAAAAGGATCCTGGTAATAAAAGTGACAAAAAACAGAGAAAAAGAAAACTATCATCAGCACACGCACATGTTCCAATATACAGATATATATTGGGAGCTTTTGTAGTATAAGATAGATAAATAATGAGGAGTGAGGCAGAGGATTATCCAGCTCAATAAAATCACGGGATATATCGAGATTCTGATTGTCTTGTCCATTGGCAACTTGGTCCAAAATTGCTTGAAAAAATCCAATATATATATGACCAAAATGAAAATGAAACTGCTCTGCGATGAAAGGAGTCTGCTCCATTTATTTCTACATCATGTGACAAAATGAGTGTACAAACGAAAACGAACACACTCCAACTCGATAGTGTTGGTAATATTCATTTCATACCATATTATTTATGAGGAGCAATTTCCTCATGTGTGAATGCGAATGCGAATACGAGTGCGAATTCGAAACAACTACAAAGTAAAAGTTCATTTAATATTAACCAATTTTGTTCACAGTGAAATATTATGACGAGCAGAAATCCACACGCAGTCATGAGAATATTTACTTATACACACTGTGTGTGTTTTAAGTTTAAGTTTATTTCTCAGCACGTCCCTTTTTTCCGCATGTGAATTTGTGAATGTGGATGAGCCATAAAAATATCTGTGGATGTCATGCAAAGCTCAATCTAAATTATGTGTGGAAAACTCGTAATCATAAAAATAAAGAAAAATCCTATTTGGTTGTGTAGTATTCTATAGTGTTTGTACATATACGGATACGCATTGAGAACTACACACACAATAAATCATCCAACATTTTGCAAACACTATTTTTACAGTGTCTGTGCCATATACAAAAAAAATAATGTATAGACAGACGTAATGAATTCATAAGGAGAGAGTCGACGCTCGACGCTTAACAAATAAACATGGATATTAAAATGGAAAGCACAATTTACCTACATTTTATCCGATGGAGCGATATCAAGCCTGGGAATGTGTGTGTGTGTAATGTGTATATTCAAATATTCAATTCCAAGTGGTGCAAATGATAATAGAAACATTAAACACATGCAGAGAAGAAACAAAAGTGCAGAGTGTTTTGAAATGGATTTTTTTTTACAGTTTCATATTATCCGGCCTCAGATCAAATCAAAATAAGAGCAATTTCAATGATGATGACAGTGAGACATGTACATACGATAAAGGAAATTGAAAGTATACAAGTTTTATTTTTATTTTATATATTTTGTATAGCTTACAACTGTACAACCATCATGTATTTTTTTTTATTCCTGTTATTTGTTTTCAAATCTGTTTGGAGTTGCGATGCGGATGAAAAAAATTGTGATACTTTCTTTTTGTAAAACATTTTGAAGTGTATAGTGAAATGAGATTTTACCTGTGGTGTCCAAAGTTTGCCAAGAAAACAAAAATTCAAAACTCCATGTGATGTGACCTTGAATTACTTGTGAATTTCCTTGAATTTATAATTCTCAAGTATATAATTTGTTTATAATTCTAAGAAATCCAAAACGATCTCCTTCAAGCATTCTCCCACCAAAAATGTAAACATCCACTAAAAAAGCCAAGAAATTTCCGGGAGGAAATTCCACAACATGATGATGATGATATTGATAACGATGACGATGAGAGATACACATTTTCGCCTTCGCCTGCTGCATTCTTCTCAATTCTGAATAGAGAAGAAATGAAAATGGAAAATGAAACACAGTCGAGACGCAAGATCAACGGTCAATAAAATCATGTGGGTAAAACGGAGGAAAACGATCCATGAAATCCGTAGGTAGATTTTCCCCCATAAATTCATGAAATGGGGGATTCGGGCATTGTGTTGACAGATGTTGACCATGACCATCTGTACACAGATTTTTGCGGATTATCATTTTCCCTCGTCATCCTCCTCCAACTTTTCTCTTGTTTAATTTCATATTTCCCTCATACTCATCATCCAAACTACTAAAATATACATATCTGTATAATCTGAAAGAACCCAATGACGATGATCCGCGATGATCCGCAAATTCCTTTTCCTATACATGTACGATATTTGGAGAAAGGAATGAAATGCTTAAATGAAGGTTGAGTTGGAGCTGGAGTTGGGTGTTTCAAATCAATCTTGCTGGTTTGATGAAGCAAACCATTTCATCATCTCCGTTAATGTCATAAAGATGCATAGAAATGAGAAAATGAGAAAATATAGAATGGAGCCTCATCGCAACGTTCGGATAGTCAGAGAGAGAGAGAGAAGTGCGGGGAGTATCTCAACATGGGAGACAACTCCCATGCACAAACGATAATCAAGAGAGAAAGAGGAAGAAGAAATATAGAAAAAAAGAGACTTTTGGTAATAGTAAAATAGTCATCTCGGGTAATGTACATGTTGCGTTGCAATGAGAATTACTCACTCGCTCGCTCACTCACTCACTCACTCAGCAACATTCATCAACATTTATCCTCATCTCATTCATTCATTTTCATTTTCATTTTCAGTTCCCTCAATGTCCGCAACAACTCTCATCAGTTTCGGCTTTCGTTTTGGCTCCAACATCTCTCGTACTGCAAACTGCACCACACCGCATTTCACCCAATTCAATCAATAACCTTCATCCTTTTGACTTTTCTTCCTGTCATCTCTCTCTCTCTCTCTCTCTCTCTCTCTTTTGCTCTCTCTTTTGCTGCTCTATTTCCATCTGAAACTGCAGGCCATGTCTGTTATTCCATTAGTATAAAGACAGAATGTGTTTGTGTGCATAATACGAACATGAGAGATTCCAAATAATAACCGTGTGTGTGTGTGTGTGACTGTCAACTGTGACCCCTTGGAGGATCACTTTGCAAACTATCTGTATCTCTATAGAGTATAGAGTATAGGGGACTTAATGGTTCTCCCATTCTCATTCCCATTCCGTATTCCATTCCGTTATGCACAAGCAAATAGGAGACCCCATGAGAATTCCCTTATAACTTGTAGGTACATCTCTGTCCATAGTCTTTATCTTTGTATAGAGAAAGAGTAAGAGAAAAGGGAGGAAATGAGTCAAATGAAGAGAGAGAGAGAGGGAGAGTGGAAGGTCGATGAAAACCCGGGTAAAATCCATTTCCCTAAAGAGAAAACCTACACTCATTCACCATTCCATTGAATTAATATACCATTTTCTATTTTTCGACTAAATAAGTCTTTTTTTCACCCACCTCGACTCTCTTTACTCAGGTTTGTTTGCTCAACTCTCATGAGCCATTTGGATGTCGGATGTAAAAAATATAGTGAAGCTATACACAAAGGAATCGTATAAAAAAAATATATTATGATCTTAAGAATTCTGCCGGATTAAACATATCGAGTTTTATTTTCTATTATCGATAGAACAGAAGCCCTCGCAAGGAAATTCGAGGGATTTTATTCTGTACAAGTCTTTAACTAATCTGAATTCATCTTCTATTTTTAATCTCAAGAAGGATGAATTTAAGCGACGTATTTACAGATGGAAGAAAAAAATTTGATGGGCTGAAGTTGAAGTTAAAGCTAAAGCCCAAGCTGAAAGTGACTGCTTTTTTCTCTCTCTCTCTCTCTCTCGCTTTTGATATTGAGCTTTTCTAATGATTCGACTCATGTCAGTTTTGCAAGGATGAGGAAAAATATCATTTTGACACGCTGTCATTGGGAAATTGATGCGTTTTAGCGCTCCAGTGAAAGGAGTGTTCATAATTTGATAGAGTCGTCACGACCAAAAAACTGCTCCAAATGATGAGATGAGAATGAGATATGTACTTAACGATTAAGTTGAGTGCATTTCTCAAGCACACATACATATACATGTGTATGGTGTGTGGATGTGAAATAGTGAACACGTAAGAGGATGAAAGTCGAAACTCACGATTCATTTGAGCGTATGGATATGAACATCATTTCCCATGCTCGACGATCCTCCTGTCCTGAAATCGATCAGATTCAGATTCTCTTGGCACAAGAGACGAGAGACAGCGATGGAATCAAGGCTGAAAGGATTTTAAAGTAGAATCTGATGTTCGTCTCTTTTCAGACTCTTGTAAAAAGTGATCAATCTGTCCTCATATACCCAACACCATGCAAACAATCCAAATTTCAGAAACTAAAAAACAGAATCCACACCAATGCCACAATGCCGATGTCAATGCTAACAATGTGTAATTATAAATCCATCTCGTCAATCTCCATTTGTTTCAGTTATAAAATAAAACTAAAAAAATCAAACCTGTTTGACATCCCAAATCCCAATAGAAATGCGTGGAAAGTGTACTCTGCCAATCAGTCAAAAAGTTTTACATTCAAACTTATGTCTTGCAAAATAAGGGATCGATAAACTAATCTTAAGAGAAAAAAAATGCCGATTTTGCAAATAAAAAAACGCGCTACATTAATTATCTTTTTTTTTCTTTTTTTTGCATTCACTTCTGGAATTGAAATGGGTTTGTGTGCAGAGTGAACAGATTAATTTCAATGGAAGAAATATGTCAAGATTTGATACTTTTTCTGTATACGTATTTAGAAGGCGTATAAAATGTGAGTGTTTTGAGTCTGTCGAGTAGCGGTAGCTGTGCAGCTCTCCCAGCGTCATGAATAAAACCATTGAATTTGAATAAATACATTTATTTTGTTTACACAAATATTTGTATTGCAAAATCTGCATGCGGACCTCGTACTTTGTATCTCGTTCAGTCACAGTGTGTGTGTGTGTGTGCCTGTCTCTGTGTTTTGACTTGAAATAGATAAATGTCCTATAGACTTGAGTGTAATTTTCTACAGTCAATAGCATTTCGCTACACATATACACACTCCCGTTTTCCTTTCTCTCTTCTTCTTCTTCTAAAGATATATATATATATTATATAGGTATATTTTCCCCTTTGCCAAGCAAATAACGTGCAGTGGAATGCGTTTCGTGCTTTTAGTCATAAAGATTATTTTCAATCAAGTGGGTTGTTCCTTGCTTTTTTCCTCTTTGACTATTTGAAGCCGCAGTGAATAAATGAATAGAGAGAGATAACGAGAGGGAGAGACAGAAGAGGAAAAGGGTCACAGAATCCGAGAGTGACACTCCATTTGATAAACTCATAAATACCTGCCAACTCTATATTATAATAATATACACAAAATAATTGAAACTTTTGTACACACACCACACATAAAAATTCCGGAATTACTAACCGAAATTCTAAAGGACAAACACCAAAAATAAATCCTCAAGTTGACAACGACAATAACAACAACAACCACTACCACAGCATTTTGACATTTGGAATTGGAATTGGAATTTCGAGTTTCAAAAATCCTCCTTCCGTTCAAATCAAGATGAAGACGAAGAATTCATGTACATGTACCTACATTACATTACATGTTATTTACAAGGATACTTTGGAGTTTGGAGTATACTGTCACTAATGACTGTGCGGAAAAACATTAAATATTTCATGTATCTCCTACAAATTAGATCCTTACCCTTTTTATTTTCATCTCACTTTTATTAATTCCCCGAGAACATTCTGTTTTTTGTTTTGTGGTTTTCCTTCTTTTTTGTTTTCATTTTGTGGAAAACACATATACAAGAGTTTTTGAGTTTGAGGAGGAACTCGGTTGATGTGTGGTTCAAAGGATTCCGCAGTTGGATTCGTGTTCGGGAGCTCTTTCCATTAACACGAACATTCGTCTCCATCATATATGATACATAAAATACATAAAAATAGGCAATGAATCTGATTTCAAGTCCACAGTCGTCAACGGAAAGAGATGGGGGAAAGAGAACTGGAGAGAGTGGTTAGCTAATGACAAACTAATAATATGTGTATCTATGTGTGTGTTGGTGCACCTATACGTTTGGCCTATTTCTATTTAGTCAACTCTTTATTCATTTCGTCCATTAGTCATTTTCATTTTCTACATACAAATTATATGCTCTCCAGGCTCTGCTTCATGTACCAAAGCTGCTTCTATTTGGACTTTGCATGTACATATATTCACGATAAATAAATACTTTCAGGCAATTTCTTATCGACTTTCCTCTCTCTCTCTCTCTCTTGCCTCGCCTACTCCTTCATTCTCTTCGGGCCTCCAGGTCAAAGTTCTCAAAGCTGTCATTAAATGTTTCCGCCAATGTCCAAACTAAATTAGAATGAAAGACCTTTTCCTTCACACACATACACATATACATTCAGATTAGGTAGTTTTTTTTTTACTCTCAATTCTTCCCCATTTGTACTGATTTTCTGGGTGGTTTTCCCTGTTCACTTTCTTTATCGCTCAGAGCTCTGCATTTTCCCAGTGAAATTCAATCTCGTAATTGTAATATATTTTTTTTGGGGGGAGTGGAAATTAAAGGAAAGCAATTTGTTATTGTTATTATTATTACTATTCTTATGTTGGAGTTGAGTTACTGTCAAAAATTGTAAGGAGGAATTAACATTAAGAATGAAGAGAGAGAGAGAGGAGTGAAGGGAAATGGCATGGCACACTTTATTTTCACGTGCGTGTGGTATAGGAGAATTTGTTATATGGTTTTGTAGAGCACTGTGCCATAGTCAAAATTGTCAAATTGTCAAATGGTCGTTTGTGCCAAAACATTCTTGCTAATATCATCATTTTCTCGAGAGAGTGGTGTAGCTCAAGCTTG
This sequence comes from Gisinianus flammeolus, assembly GCA_034699125.1. Taxonomy (NCBI): domain Eukaryota; kingdom Metazoa; phylum Arthropoda; class Collembola; order Symphypleona; family Katiannidae; genus Gisinianus; species Gisinianus flammeolus. The sequence goes on along the minus strand of JAIUND010000474.1, from coordinate 2,977 downwards.
ACACTTTTCTTGACGGTAACATATGACCCAAAAGTTCAACTTTTCCCTATATATATATATTCCCTTCCGACTTCGACTTTGACTCCAACTTCCAACACCAAACTCCGACCGTTCTCCATCCAAAACAACATTGAAATGACAAATACAGAAACCGAAACTCTCATGCGAAAAAATGTTTTCCTATATGTATCCCCGAATTCCTCCTCGTATACATATACGATATGTACGGAATTGAAATTAAAGTGTGGACTTGGTAGTTGCTTTAGTTGGTATACTTATAGTCGAGAGTGAAAGGGTGAAAAAAAAATGTATACAGAGTTGACACCTTCTGTGTGCTCCTTGTGTTTTGTTGATGTGATATTTCTGTGCCTGATCTGATGCCCAATGTAAAGGATACAAAACCAACTTTCATGTTAGGATACAGCAATTTGTTTATAAATACACGCGGCAGTTTGCCGTCATTTTTTGTCCTGTTTGTTTGTAGTGCGTGTAATATATGTAATACATATTATAGTATGTGGATGTGTAAGATGATGTATGAAGTATCTCGTATTCTAGTTTGTATGTGTGCATGTCACATGTCCCTGCATATGTATAGGAATTAGTCATGTGAGTTTAGTAATAATAGTACGATGACTGAGTTTGACTTAGTTTTCCCTCTCTTGCTCAAACACCCACTTAGAAACCGATAAAGATCCATTTGAGAAAAATCGAGAATGGAGAATCGAGGAGAGAGAGAGAAAGAGAAAGAGAAAGAGAGAAATTCATCATTTCCCCTGTAACAAAGCGCCGAATCTAAAAAGCTGTTTGACCGACATTCGCTCTGAGTGTTTTTTTCTGTGTTACAATGAAAAAAGTATTGGATTTGCCATCCGGCTGACATTTATGATTTATTGCAAATTTCCTGTCATGACTAAACTCGGAATTGTTTCATTTTTCTCCGTCTGGATCTGGATTTCACTGAAGGAATTATTGAAAATGACTGCATTTAAGAAATCGCTTTATTTCAGATTCTGTGGGAATTATAGATAATTTGTCTTGAAATAAATAGCTGACTGAATATTCATATTTGAATTTGAAAGGTTATCAGAGAGAGAGGGACAGAGAGGGACAGAGAGGGACAGAGAGGGAGAGAGAGCGAGAGAGTCTGAACTTTATGGATTGTGATCTGTGACTTCATTCTGGTTAGTTTTAATTTAGTGTGAAATTTTCACAGACTTTTTTATTTTATATTCATTTTGCATTAAAATTCAACTCGGGTCAACTGAACCATTAAAAGAATTCGAATTCGAATTTTTAGTGTCAAAGGTTTATCCACTTTTGTATCTTTGTGATGATCTCACTCAGCCGAGTTTTGTATTCACATGTCACTCACGCTCAATTTCATGCTGAAGTTGATCGATTTCCCTTTGAATCCCTCAACACTTGCCAAATAAAAACAAGTATTTTGTGGATTCTCAACTATTTAAATTCTTTTCTAAATCCTGTTTATGCTTAGTTTTAGAATTGTGATTTTGTTGTTTTTCTATATACTGCCCCTGTCAGTCAGGGTACTGGAAACTAGTCAATCTGATCGACCATTTTCAATCCCACAAAGACAGAGACATCACCAAAATAGCTTGTGATTTCATGCACAAAAAATGTTATCTCCTCATTTCCTTTAATGACTTTGTCTGAACGAATGTGATTGGAACAACAGGAGCCAGATTTGACACTCGATTATGAAGTTGCTCTAATGAAAATTTAAGTCCAGTAAAATTTTCACTGGTGTGAAAAGCAGCTGGTACTTTTTAAACTCAACTGTTCACACAAAAATAACCATGAAATGGAGAATTCTGTACAATTCCACACACACTTTTGAAATGATGTCATTACCATACATAAATATTATTAATTAAAAAACTTTCCCACTTTCCCAGTTTTCCAGCTACCCACAAACGAGTCCGATTTCGAGCTAAATACAGATTGGAAATGGCTGAGTAAACTAAAATCAATTTTTATAGAGGAAAGATTTATGTATTTCCTTATACAAAAAACAAACAGAGAGGAAACGAAGAAAAATGCTGGATTGATAAAGATTTTTTTTGGTACGTACACGCAGAGTTTCCTATTTTGCTCTTCTTCTTCATTTTTCTATTCCTGGTCGCACTTTAACGATTTCTCACGAGCTTTTTTTTTTTTGAAAAAAACTCTCAAGTTTCACTGTAGGATTTTTTCATTTACCAATCGCTAAAAACTGGAGCTCAATTTCCACTAGAGTTTTCTTCTCGTTGGTTCTAAATAACGAGAAAAGGCTTCCCACAGTTCAACATCTAAACGGGTTCGGGTGACTACACGCATAAGTATACGGGGGAAAGGAAAATTCATTGTGGATTGTGGAGGTTGCGTGCAAACTCAGGAGGTCCAGGTCGTAGAAAAATCTGGATATGTGAATATGTGGCTATGAAAAATGGGAAAGTTGAAAGTCGACGATGGAAATCCTAAATTTTATATTTATTACTGCACCATTTCCACGAGGAAACGAGGAAATAGTCTCCATGTTCAACCATATAAAAATTCACAGATGAATAAAGGAATTACTTCATTTACTACGCACTTGCTTCCCTACTCTCAACTCTAAAAATCCTCACATAACTTTTTTCACACCCGCGTCTCTCTCTCTCTCTCTCTCTCTTTCTCATTTCTTTCTCTCTCTCTCATTTCTTTCCTTTCACTCTTCACTTCCCGTTCCCGTTCCTGCTCAGGAAAAGTTTACACCAAAAATTATTGTCTTTTTTTCTTCTCACTTCGTCTTTCATGTCAACTTGAACGAACGAGAGAGAAATTACGCCGTGACTAATAGTCTCAACTTTAAATTTAATACAGGCTTCGTTTAGTTATACATATGCGAGAATATGTGTGCAAAGGACCATACCGGATAAGAGACCATATACTTTTATACCAATAGGCACACGATTTTTGATTCGTGATTCGGCAC
>JAIUND010000473.1:0-68945 GCA_034699125.1 Gisinianus flammeolus | reverse complement strand
CTGTATACGAGCAAGTGCAAATGAGGCTGACGGACATGTGTATATAATAGGGAATCCACGCATTCCCATCGGTATATTCACTTGTCGACGAATTTCCGGGCGACGAGTTTCCGGGCGACGAGTTTCCTGTCGACGAGTTTCCTGTCGACGAGTTTCCCTGACGCCGAGTTTCCCAGTCGACGAGTTTCCTGTCGACGAATTTCCCGCCGACGAATTTCCTGCCGACGAGTTTCTTGGGATTCCATAGATTTTGTTTGAATTCAACTAAACTTTGTAAATGAATTAAAAATATTTGAAATTTTTTTACAAACTAACTGTTTGCATAATAAAATAGCACATGTTTTTCTGTGCATATTAATATGCAAAAAAGTGAAAAATGGTATCCGGCGGGTTTTCTTATCCACACACAGCTTCATATATTATTTTTTGCCTTTTTTCCTCATCCGCCTGATGGAAATTTCTTTAAATGTATAGATAGTCATGCCAATTGGGGTTTTTTGGAAGGACTTTTGTCGAATTTTTAAATGTTTGCAAATGTGAATTCACATATTCATATTCCTATATATTCTTAAATATGTGGAGTCATTGGATTTCTATTGTAAGTGTGATTATATAATTATGCCAGTGCGAAGGTGCTTATATAGAATCAAAGGCACGTCGGTCCACATTTATATATTAATATAAAAGCCCACACAGCTTGACCTTTTTGCTTGACGACTCTTATCTTCTTCTTCATTATTCCATCTGTTATTGTCTCCATTTATCATTTATGTGTCTGGGAAATGATAATGAGGCATTCTGCAAAATAAAGTGTATACATATCGTGGGTCAGAGCGGGCATCGGGTAGTACCCCACTCTGACCCGGGTGGGGAGGGGGTATTCTTATTACCTATAGGTGGTGAAAGTCGGGCCATGACGATACCTATATATACCCATTCCCTTTAACACTATATACTTTATATCACTCGTTTGTTTTCCCTTTTAAAAGCATTTGAGCATGTGACACGACAATTACCAATTGGGAACTCACCAGTCGCCAGCTGAGAATTGACTGCGGTTAACATTACGCAAATGGTGAAATGTTCAAAAACTCGTGGAGTTTTCTACATGGTTGTGTTTTCCACAGTTGATTTACCTATGGCTTGCAAAATTTGGGCGAAATCCGTCGGGAAAAAGAGGCACAGCGGAGAGATGTATATACAGAAATGGAAATACATTGTTGCTTATGGCACTCCATGTTAATTCCTTGTCCGCTCGCTCTCGCTATCGCTCTTCACTCGCTCACACATGCACACAAGGTTGTCGCTTCACATTCACTTTCACAGCATTGTGATAATGCGTAGTACATGTTAATACTCCTATATGCAATCAAGCTCAAATCAGAAAATGAGATTAAAACTGTGATGACTTCACCCAGGCCTAATAAAGAATTTTCAAATTTAGATGGTACATTTGCGGTAGAATAGGTGAAACCGGAGCCTCTTTTTTAATAAACTTCCCTTCATTATAGATATATATGTATTTAAGGGTCTAACTAAAGAGTTTTTGAGCTTGTGTGTGTGTGTGTGTGGCATGTGGAAATGGAAAGGAGAGGACGACTCCAGAGGATTTTTGCACATTCCCGTGGGAAATTCAGATTTTGATCAATAACATCAATATGATATAACATCCGAACAATCCCAATCCCAATATCCTTTTGATTTTCAACTCCATCATCATCATTATCATCATCAGGAAGACCCTGAGGATTTTCAGGGCCACAAGAGGAAAACTATACTGGGAAAAAAGGAGGAGACTTGAAGAAATCCATTTGGACTCCATCATGTGGCAACAAAAGATTATGTCAACGCCCTCATCGCTCTCCTTATCGCGTTCAAGGAGCGCGCTATTTGAAATCCATTGTGAATTTCCCTGCTGTGAAAAGAGGGAGCAAAAAGAGTTAAGATTTGTTTTGGAAGGGGGAAATCCAAAGCTCATTAGCGAATTTACACATGGGACAATCTGTGTGGACGAGAGTCGAACCCGGAATTACGAATTACCCGCATCTCCTTCCATTCATCCGGAGCACGACCGGAATTAACCGGAATTAAAGATTTTCTCCATTCAAACACATATAATATATATAGGAGACTGTCGTGTGCAGAAAGGTGTGAAAATATATTAAAATAATAGACACATCAAAACGATATTGAACACAGTTCTGTGAACAGAGCATTTGAATTCAGTTGTCTATGTTTTTTAATGCTCAAAACACACGATCAGGCATATTTCACACATACTTATTGCACATATTGAATAATTGAAATCAAATTTAAATAATTTCCTGCGCGCATTAAATGTATATATATATCGTCTGTTAAGTTCAAAAAAGGTGGATAATCGTTTGGCCCCGACGCAGTATATGCGTATGCACACAATGTGTATTCACCCTCTGGGGCCAAATTATCATCGTCCTTTTTTTGAACTTAACAGACGATATATCGAATCTTTTTTTGAAATTCCTTCCAATACAGAAATTTACCCAGTCCAAATTCCAGCCGGATATTTTTTACTTTTGAACGACGAGCTATATAATCCAACAAAAAAAAATGGGGGAACTTAAGTTTTAAGAATAAATTGAATATTATACTTATATGCATATCAGAGAGGAGCATTGGGATGGGATCGTCCCGATCCCATGGTCCCATCCCACAGTCATCTCACTTACTTTGATCTCCTTGAACCAAAATCTCACTATCCGAGCAAAAATTTGAACTTTGAGTTGATTCTTAATTTCCTCCTTTTTTTTCATCCCATGGGCTACGCCAAACACAGCCGTCATCTCCTTGATTATACACAGTTTGAGAATGTCGCATTCAATTTGATTGACTGACTTTACAGTTTCCGATTGTGTACAAGTCAATTTTAATGTTATTTCTAACGAATGTCGAATGTCAATTAGCAATAATTGCTAATTATTCGCAATTAATTCCAATAAACACGATAAATCAATTTGATTGACTGACTTTACAGTTTCCGATTGTGTACAAGTCAATTTTAATGTTATTTCTAACGAATGTCGAATGTCAATTAGCAATTAATTCCAATAAACACGATAAATCAATTTGACTCACTTGAAAATGATTGGAAAATGATCCATTTAATTTCAAGCGTTTACTGCGTGTGAACTCAACAAAATTCCCGATACCACTTGAATTTTCAGGGTTTAAATAAGGAAAGTTACATTGGATGTATTCACTAGTCGGCTTCTAACGTCTTTCTTGACACGATTACAAATTAAAACGCTCTCAACACTTGCCCTTGTTTTGACTGTAAAATATATACTAAAAAGTTGAATTATCTATAGACTTTTTTCTCGAAAGGAAGAGGAAAAAATATGAAGTCGTTTTTGGTTTTTATTTTGGTCATTTCCTTCACAAATTTAAAAAATGTCCTGGGTAAATCTGTTTTATGGATTAAATTCCATTAAAAGTCCAATTTAATTCAAAATAAATCAAGTATTTTTACTACGTTTCTTTGACTTGTGGGTGAAATGTGAAATTAATTAGTTTGAATAATTAGGATTTGACGCCAGCGACCTTTGTGGAGACAGGACTTGGACTCTGTACGAAGACGAAAAGTGCTGGAAGCTTCTCGACTCCCTCGTGACACACCCGGAGGCCGAGCGCCTCTGTTTAAATCTACCGGGTGTCCTCGAGTCAGATCCTCTCGTGACGATCCGCTCCCAAAAAGAGCAGGACGCAGTCACGAGTTTTCTCTTTGTAAATCCAAATCCAGAACTCGCCATTGCTGACAACGTTTGGCTTGGGCTGGAGCAACAAGCGGATGCGGCTGAGGTCTGGAAATGGAGCAGTGGAGAAGTCCTGGAATATTCAAATTGGGCGCCAGAATCTCCATCGAATGACACGGAGAAAAATTGCGCTCAACTGACGTCTCATCTAGCGAGAAGAGGGGGCGGCGGAGCGAGCGTGGCGAATGCTGATGGGCAGTGGGCAGATGCTGCTTGTGTCAAGAGGAATTTGGTACTTTGTCAGAAACCGCAGACTTGGTCCACGTTGACATTCCAGAGAACTTTGATTCTTCTCCGGGACCAGGTCGAGAGGAAAGCAGAGGAGCTGGAGAATTTGAAAATTGCGTATCATGTGTTGCAGAGTGCACACGGTTCTCTTCAGGTTGCTCATGAGGGACTTCAGGGAAGTGAAACTGCCCTAGAGGCCGCCCTTGGAGCCCTTCAAGGCAGCCATTTGAGTCTAGAATCTGCCCATAATAGACTCGTGGCTAACGTCGATGGTCTTGCAGCGTCTAACAACCATTTGCAGAGTAATCCTGGTGAGTGAAAAATACTAAAAATCACTTTTTTTTGGCTTTGGGAACAAATTTCTGTGGTCGTATATTTTAAGGGTCAGTTTATTGTGGTCAGAGTTTAATTTTTATAATATTTTGGGTTTACGCTCAATTTTTAATTTCGCTCCAATTTCTTCTTCAATTTTGGCCTTACATAGTTCCGGTTGGTTTTTTGTACACTCAGCTACCAAATCAGCATGAGCCATCGGTCATCTGGCCTCAAGTCCAATGGGCGGACGTGACTGGGAGTTACGGGGGTTTATTCTTTAGGGTGGAAGGAGGAGGGTCCGCAGGATTCGGAGCCACACAAGAGGACAATACACGTCAAATTACTCAAATGCACTACGAGCAAAGAATGAGCAGTGCATACAATTATGCTTTGGACATTCCGCAAGCTGGTTGGAGTGACTTTGGCGTTTCTGGGTCTCACAATGGAGGCAGCTGGAGCGAAGGCCTCAGGTACTACACGTCTGAAGGGGAAGTCCGACCCAGGAACACGGCAGTGCGGATCTGGCTCCGCACCGCCTAATTCAAATTCCCTCTGCCAAAACTTTGTGCAACCATAATAATTACCTTAAGTATATACATAGCTAATAAAGTTTATTCTACTGTACAAAACTAATTGTACATTTTATACACGTGAAATCCGCAGCCATCTGTGCATTGTGAACAAAATCAAAAAATTTAAACTCTTGAACATCTCCCGCCATTTTTGAATTCTCATAAACAATGACTTTTGGTGCGTGTGTAGTTTGTTTTCCTCGTCCTCTGTTTTTTGATGACACACAAAGTCCTTCACTCTATGCTCTAACACACTCATTCAACCTTTATAATTTGTTTATTATTATAGAATTATTATAGAAAATATTGTATAGGTACAACAACAAAAAATAACTGTGAGGTTGAATAAAATTGTAAATGCAAAAGGATTTAGTTGCGCGTCAGGTACATAGCCGTGGGAATGGAAATGATGGCAATTAGCAGCAGGACGCCAAATACTGCGCATATGAAAACACAGGGTCCCCTCTTCTTTACCCGAAACGATTTGCTGTAGGAGAAGCTCTAAATATGGATAGAAACAAATAAACAGATATATATTTCTATAAGCCATAGAGTCAATGCATATCTTTTTATGGCGTAGGCAGGACGCGCACTACCTAAATTCAAAACTTTCATATATATGAACATCTAGACTTTTTGGCCGGCTTAAGGTATGGGCAAAGTGGGTGTGGGGCAAAAGGGCGTCTAACAAAAGCCATCTTTGATTTTAGGTGCAACAAAAAAAAATCTAAAATATAACCACTAGAAAAGTTTTAAAGGCTAATTCCTGAAAAAAAATGTTTACTCGACCTTGTTCTAGAATTATTATGCAACAAGAAATGAAACTCTCACACAATGTGCGACGTTACACATACATATGTGTGATTAAAATCTGAAAATGACTGAGAATTCTCTTGAAATCACAAAATGTTCTTACAAGAGTGACGATAAGGCCAAGCAAAACGGCTTTTAAGCTGGTATCTATTTCCTCATCTAATTTCAAACCAAATCTCTCAAATTTCCTCTTTATATCAACATCCACATCCTCATCCGTCACAATCTCCGAGCCCAACTCTTCTTGTATAACGCCAAGGAGACGGGAGTTTCCCACCTGTGGACGAGTCCTTGGATCAAGATCCGCCATTTCCCCCTCAACTACTCCCGCCTGAACATTTTCATTTCCCTTCTTCTTCTCTTGCTCTTCGTCCGCTCCCACTTCCATGTCAATTATTGTGATGCTGGCTCCAACTCCTGCCTCTTTTTTCTGGCTCGTTGTTCACCCCTCCAATTCCCTGCTTTTGGTCGCCATTTTTGGTCAAGTCGACTCTCCTCACGAGCGAAACAGAGAACGCTGGTTCATTTCTACAGGATTTCTGTCCACGCGCCTCCATCTGAAGGTTGCCATACTGATCAAAGATAGAGAATTGAAGATGTGAGGAGAGTGAGCAGCGATTCTTTACGAGGCTCTGCACAATCTTCCCTAAAACCTTCCCCAGCAAAGCCAATCGCACAGTGATATCCTATAGAAAATCCACATAAAAATTTGGTACATGTTTTTAAATCAGAGAAAAACTTCATCAATTAACGCGTAAATCAGTCATTCAACAGCCACATCATGGGGAGGGTGCAGACGAACATGAGAAATCCTCACTTTAGTCGACTCTTTTCGTTCCACGGCGAGAGACACTTGACCGCGGGAGTCGAGAAAGTACACGAGAAAGGGCGGCCCACCATTTTTACGACAACCAAAGCAACTCCAACGACGTGAACAATTATCGTACTTTGGGTTTTCCATGGCCAAGAAGATCCGGAGATGCTCCGTGTTGATGACTTTACTGGTGTATTGAGGCATCTCCTCTTTTTACCCCATTCCATATACACAAATATACAAGAATTATACACGTGGTATTGGCGCATGGCCAAAATTAAGATACCGGGTGCTTTTTCTTATTGACTATAGTAGAAATTGTAGGGACTTGATCCAAAACTAAAATAACTATTTTGGGTTTGCAGCCTAGACGCAATCGGAAGAGCTGGGAATGCGCATGCGCAAGGAATTTCATATGGTACACCCCTTTCTTTTACCCGGGTAAAGATGGTGCTAGAGAAAATTAAGCGAAAAAAATGAGCATTTTTTAATTTGGGTGAGACTTGAAACAAAAATACATCTACCGCGGTAAAAAAAAAATGATACTGAATGAATCTGAATCCAAAGTCAAATTTTACAAAATTGGATTTTAAATCCCCGAAATATGTACCCAAGTGTAATTGAACTAGTCGCATATGTACATTGTGTGCGTTTGTAGTGTAGCCACTCCAAAAGCACTTGTTTAATAACAGATTGTCTCGGTTTCTTTCACTGTGCCCCATAAACTTGTTTGTTGTCCCGCCAAGAAGATACTAATCAAAATCTCTATATGCTTCGAAACGCTTTACACCAAAATTTTATGGAAATCCACAAAGAATGAAAAAATAATAAATAAGCCTCCGAAACCGTGCGGGTCCGAACCGAAATATCCCGAAACTTTAAGCCCCGCAAGTCTAGACCAATGATAGTAAAACAAATCCCGTGAGCCAAAAGTAGCATAAAATCGTATTCCAGATTTCGTAGACTATAACTACCAATTACCAATTTACTGTTTAAAGTGTTCCGGAGTTTGGGCACGGATGGTTCGTAGGGGCTTCCCTTCACAATTTTAATGGACATTCTGGCTTTTATATTATCAAATACAGAAATTATCTGTTGCAATGGTTTGGCGTATCTGTCACACCATTTCGCTCGATCCAAATGCCATCCATGTGAATAAACGGCAAGAGTTTGTTGGACAGTCCAGGCACAGAAATTTCGTCATCATCGTCAGTTGGTGGTGGAAGGAAACGAGAGGGTGGTCGCTCCTGAAGTTTTAGTCTACTCTACGGCATTTAAATAACATTAGCATTAGAAAAATGTCTTCCTATGACAGTTGAAGGGTGCGAAACTCACCGTCGATCACTAATGCCATTTACATAAAAAAACGAACGAGTTCCGCCCACACCATGGATATACCCTATTAATCCAGTACATATCATTTTGGCTCAAAAAAAAGAGAAAATTTGCGGTCACCACAGTCAGTCCAGTTTGCTTATGACCAAAGTTAATATTTACACACTACACTGTGCGGTATGGTAAAATCCAAAATATCAACGCATTAGAGGACCCGGGGGCAAAAATAGACCACTTTTATTTCCGCATGTGGACACGGAACTAGAAATCGGACAACATTGGGACTGGTACCACTAGAAAGAGGAAAGCCCAGGCTTCATTTCATACATTTGGTCCATTTTGCTAACTTTAGTCTATCACCTGGTTTTGACCCCTTGAAAAAACACGCTATTTATTACACTTTTTGTCCAGTGGAAAAAGTTTATGGTGAATTGAAAGACAAAAACCCTGGACAACACGATTCAAATATCGCTTCATTATTTTCTACTTTTTATTAAGGTTCATCGGCGATTGATTGCGAAGGCTCTTTAACTAATTAAATCTCGTTGCAGATGCCTAAGAAAGTAATAATAATAATTGTAGGCAAGCTCATAGATTGATGTAAATAAATCACCTGGGAATTAAACACATTTTAAATCCGTTTTTTCCCATTAATCTCTCGTTAATTAATTAATTATTGTTTTACCTCACCCAAAAATATGAGGATGAGACCCAGCAGGATTTTTTTTGTATCCTCCTCATTTTTTCTTGTGCAGAAATAAATTCGTTTCCTATATTATTATACAGCAAATGGATAGCAGAAAATAAAGACACGCGCTCGTCTATTGAACTTCCGTTGGGTTCTTTTATGTGAAGTGCGTGAGATGAGGAGAAAAGTGTGAGTGAGAATGACGACTTCATTACGTTCATTTGCTACGCATAGGCAAGAACAGGAAGTGTGTGGGTCAAAATATTTAGCTGTTGTTCAACGAGTTTCACACAGAGCGGAAGAGAATGGAGAGGAAACTCTCTGTGTTTAGATTTGAAAGGAAGAAAAGGACGGTGACCTCGAGAGGAAGGGCAACAAAGGGACGTTGACTTTTCTTCTCTGCTCGGCCTTTGTTCACACATGGAAATGGTGAGGACTCGGATCCATTGACAATTTTGTACACATTACTGACGAGAGCTTTGTGTGGATTGTGAAGAAGATTTATTAGCAACAAATTAATCATTTGATGATTGTGATGATGCAGAGGGTGCATTCAAACTTTTTTGTGAGAGCAAAAAAAAAGCATAAAATCACAGAAATGAACATTTTGTGTGTACACAAAACAAACCGGGATATGAAACTTTCCATCCTTTAATTTTTTTAAATCAAGATGAGCAAGTTTCGAATGAATACGTTTAAAGATGAAAATCAAATTTCCATTTGTTTATTGTAGCAAATTAAATAACATAAAAATGTGTTTTATATAAATAAATAAAAATACTCAAAAAATAGTTATTAGTCCATTATTCTCTCATCTCAACGACAAGGTCCGATTCTCCATGGCGATGTGCCGTCGTCACATGTTCCTCGTATCGCTTTCTTCTGGAGAAAATATGGCCACACACCGCACAGGGGCCATAGGATTTTTTTTCTCTCCCGTACAGCGGGTCAAATGAGTTTCTAGAGTCCGGGCGTTCTGGAAGGAACCTTGACAGCGGGGACAGCTGACCAAGGATTCTTCAGGGATTCTGACTGGAGCTGGATAACCCTTCTCATTCCGATGTCGCTTGAGTCCTGTAGAGTGCCGGAAACTTTTCCCACAGCCCTCCGCGTCACAGCTGAATTTGAGATTCAAATGAAGACGCGAGTGCCTCGCAAGAGACCATTTTGTCTTCCCAGCAAAGCCGCACTTCTCACATACAAAATTCCTCACTTCCGAGTGGACCGTATTCAAATGATTCTTGAGCTGGTCTTTGGTTAGGTATCCCGCCCCACAATTCTCACACACGTGACGAACCGTCCGGATGTGAGTTCGAAAAATGTGAGAGGTCAGGTTGATGATGGTACTTTTGACACTAGCGCAAGTCCCACATCTGAAGCCAATCCCATCCTTCACTCTTTCAAATGGCCACTTGTCCTCGTAGAGGAAGGACAAAGTCCGGGAGTTCTCGGACTTTGTCCGGCTTCCTTGTTTTGGGTAGGCAATTGTGGTTCTCCAGATGGGCCACGGTTGCATAAACTTTACGACAAAGTGAGCAAATGTGACGATCTAAAAGGCAGAGAGGACAAAAGGTTACATTATTTTACTTTTCTTTATTTTTCTAACTTATAATTTAAAAGTTGTTTTAGATTATTTAGTTGGTATTTTTTAATAGTTAACTTAATTAAATCTCACTTGGGCCGTGTTCCTTGTTGATGTGTTTATGAATATATGCTCGACCTTCCCGAATGATTCCACCAGTGGAGCATTTGAATCGTCTAGAGCTCTCCATGGACTCATACGCATGTTGATTGTACAAGAATTTCCCAGGTTCCAGCTCAAAGTATTTCCGGGGGTTGAAATCTTTTGGTGGAGGTTTCACGGATTTTTGGGGGTTGGGGTTTTTTGGTGGTGGTGGATTCCCGTGATATTTTTTGTAATGTTTACGGGCACAACTTCTCGTCCCAAAGGTACTCGGACACTCTGGACAGCCCCATCGAATTTTCTCATCTTCTATGATCTAAGGGAAGAATCCTTCTGGTTCCAGTAATCCCCTGGAGCTCCTGCCTAAACTCCAGGAGAAAAAACAATTTAATTACACATATTTATAATGAGTTTTATAAAATTGGGAAAACAATTTCCGGCTATTCTTTTACTCACTGGATGTGACTCGGGTTGTTTTTGACATCCGTGGGGACTCCTCCTGGTCCACTTGAGAGTCTGGATCAAAATCCGAGTCAGAGTCATTTGAATCCTCCGACTCTTGGCCACCTTCCAATTCCGTCCTAATTGATGGGGTTGAATTATTGACAGTGGCAGGAGAAAATGAATCTTCCTCCTTGTCCAGTGTACTTAAAGGTGAGTCCACATCCTGGAGGTCAATTTCTGGTGAAGATGAAGAAGACAGAGAAAAGTCTTCAGCAGCGTCGTGAGCCCACGAGGAACTTTCTCCTGATTTGTGAGAGCAGTGAGTCAGAATCACTGTGGGTGTAAAACCTAAACACGTTAAACATTACAAAGTTCAATTATTAAAAAACGTATACAATTAAAATAAATAATAATAATGATAAAAAATAATTGCAATCATTACGTGCGTAAATAATTTGACGGAGACTGTCGATGTGGCTGGAGATGACTGGGTCCATTTCTAAACAATTCTCATGTGGTGGCTCCTCTTTCGTTTCTGGACAGTCCTCGGTTTTTCTCGTTTGGATGATTGTCCGTGAAATATTGGCGACGGTTGAATTAATTTCATTTTGAATGGACTCGAGCTGCTCATGTAAATCCGTCAATTTAATTACCATCGGTTTACACTGTGCACAGTAAAATGGAAAAGAATTGACACTCGTCCCGGATGTCAAATTGATATGCGAGTCCAAATCCAGACGTGTACAAAATATTTTCCACATTCCATCAATTTTCTTGTCGTCGTCCTCTTCAACGTGGGACGGATGTGGGAATTTGACGTTGCACAGGACACACGTGGACCAAACGGAAGTCATCGCAATCACACCAAATCACAGAAGGTTTCAAACAAACTATTTAATAGTAAGGATTTTTAATATGAATTACATTTACTCAACTAGAAATACAACAGACAATTTAAAAAGTGTGTGTACAAAAGATTTGTTTTTGAGATATTTTTTGTTTTTCTCTCTATATTTGTGTGTGTGTGTAGAGAGATTTGATTGCCGGCACGTCAAGGATTTCAACTGCTCACATATCAATGTGAATTGAGATGTTGCATAAAATTATACAGTGTGTGTGTAAAGTGAATAGAGAAGGGGAAGGGATTTATGGAACGCGGCTCTCTTTTACATACAAGCTCAAATTTTTACACTCTCTATTTTCTATATTACGAATGAATGAATGATCGTGTCGTGATTGATGGATTACAGAGAATTAAATTTTAATATTTGATATTTTATTAAATCACGTAATAATATATTTGTCAATAGTCTCAATTCCTTATCAACTTTCCGACTGAATGTTAAGCAGTCTCATCCTCTGATACTCGCTAAATGCTATAAATCAACTCGGGCGGATGAGTCTTGAGATTGTGCTGAACGAGTTGTTGTTTTGTGGTGTAGGCCTTGGAGCAAATGTCACAAGGGAAAAGTCGTTCTCCGGTGTGGCTCCGGACGTGAACTGAGAGGGAGTGAGGGGTCGGGAAGGCCTTTGCACAATACTGACAAATACAATTTCGAACATTCTTGTGAACGAATTTGATGTGCCTTCTCATAGTTTCAGTTCGGGTGAAGTTCTGCCCACAAAACTCACAAACCGCAATTTTCTGTCCTCTCTTGTCATGAGCATTCAAGTGTAATGTTAATGACTGGGCGGTGATGTAGGACTTTGAACAACCCTCATGACTACACACAAATCTCCTGGTTCGACCCTCAGCATGAATCCTCATGTGACACCTTCAAAAGCAAGCAACACAAAGTGTCAACGGTTAAATTCCAAAAGTCTTCAAGCTATTAGAGGATTTTCACTATGTACAAACAACAATAAAATTAGAAATTATATACACACCTGAGGAGTAGTTGAGTCTTGAATGTTTTTAAGCAGATTGTACAAAGAGCGTGGGCAAATTCTTTGGCGTGAACTTCATGCACGTGTTTCCGGAGATTATTCACCAGTTTGAAGGACGATGGACATTCGAGGCATTGGAATGGGCGCTCGTCCTGATGGGCGGAGGCGACGTGAGCTCGGAGACCACCGGGAGTTGTAAAGGTTCTGGAGCAGCCAGGCTCGGTACAGGCAATTGTTTTGGGTCGGCCCGGGTCATGGGTCGTGAGGTGAAAGTCCAGTGAGTACTTTATCACCTGGACACCACACACCGGACACACAACTCTGGGCTTCCGCTTCCTGGGATGATGATTCTCCTCGAGAGGCTCAACAAGTTGTTTCACTCCCGCCCGAGCATGATATGCCATGTGCTTCTTCAAGTCAGTCTTGTCCCGACAAGTTCGGGGGCATAAATCACAGGGTAACTTCACTTTAGCCCTTTTACATTTAACAGGGACTTTCTTCACCTTGAGCTCCAGCTTCTTTTTTCTGCGCTTATGCGTCGCTTCGTGTCTCCGTAAGTGAGATTTGTTTCGGAATCCCTTTGGACACGTGGAGCAAATTAAATGTTTGGGTTTGGAAGCCAAACTGACTGTTGACCTCCGCTCGATGACATCTTGGACCACCCCGACATCTTGGACACTGACAAGTCTGGAGTCTTCCCCATCCGTCTTGATCATTATTGACTCATCCGCATCCTCATCTGACGGATTCCAGTCCTCATCCTTCAAATTATCATCTTTATCATTTTCATTAGCGGCATCATCGATTTGGGTTGGCGGTGATGGGGAGTCATTAAATGTTTGTTGCTCGGGTGGGGGTGAGTCTGGGGGATTTTGAGTCAGAATTTTAAGTGGTGCATAGAGATGACGGAGGAATTGGTGGAGGCTGAGAAAATCCGAACCACAAGATTGACAATGGACTCGAATTCCATCGGCCCCTTCCAAACAGCTGACGCTGGTTGAGACGGAGGACGAAATCTCATGGTTTGTATTTTGATGTTGATGAGCTGAGAAGTGGTGGAGGGTGGAGAAAGTTGTGGAGCATTCATAGCAGAATCGGTTGAATAGTTTTATTTGTAATTTATTCTTCCTTTCATTTCCACTTTCCTCCTCCTCAATCCGAATCATTTCCATTTCCGTGGAGCTCTCCATATTCGATTCTTCAATGTTCAATCAATCTGCATAATAATGTATAAAAGCGAGAAACACGAATTATAGACAATATCCAATTTTCTACACAAATTTTTCGTCAAGTTAATGTATATATTTAATTTAATGTTGTTGAGTCCAATAAGAAATAACAATCATTACTGAAATTTATACATATACAATTTATATACCTACCTATACGAACATTTTCCACTCACACAATCAGCTCCAATCTGTATTTCTGTAGTTTTGTAAAAATTATGTGAAGATTTTTCAAGTAACAGGCCAATTTCCAATCTGGAGATTTAATGAACAAAGAACACACGTTAAATATAAGGAATGGAAATGATTGTATTTAATCCCAATACAATTAAAAAAGTGTAAAACAATTTGTTGTTTTTTTTTGTGAAGTGTAGAGAAACTTTTTTCGTGTGTAGATTTTGATTTGAATTCGTTGGTGCAGGAAATCAAGGAGAAAGCGAGAGCAGAGGGAATTTCTCTTCAAACTTTAAAAATTCCATACAAAAAATTTTAAGACAATTCACAATTCACACAATTCTCACAATTCTCACATATAAAATCTACATTCAAAATGTGATTGATTTCATTCGAATTGTATTACCCTCAGTCAGTATTTAATTAACTATTCTCCGTGTATTTGTGTATTTAACTGTCCCAATTAATTAACTTGATTGTAAAAGTGTGAAGATATGGGTCGATGTGTGCAGTCAATCTGTGTCGTGTGTAATTCTCATTTTACTTGTGCGAGTAAAGAAGGAGAGAAAAATCTGCCTGTTCTTTTAAATGGAATGTGGAAGGTCTTTTGTCTTTATTTTGAATTGAAAGAGTCCAGCTGGACGGAAATTCAGGATTTCTACACGCAAAATTTGGAACTTCCATTCTGTGAGCAATGTCGCAATTCTGTTGCCAAGTTATTTATTCTACATCAAAAACTCGAGACCACAACTGTAAAAATACAGAAAATCACGGCTCAACTCACATCAACAATTCTCAACACAACAAATACAAAATCAACAACAACAACAACAGTACAAACTACGCATCAGAACAGCAAGAAAAATCATCATCATAAGCTCACATCAAATTCAACATCAAATTTACATTGTACACAGAAATCGTCTACAGAAGTCAGTCAATCCGAGTCAAATTCAGTCGATCTAAAGCGAATTAAAGTAGAAGAAGAAGAATCAAATGGAAATGTTGATGAAGTTTGCACAGCAAAACATCCAAATCTAGGAAATGCAGTCGACGATTCACAAAGAGAAAAACAAATCGGAAAATCAAAGTCAACAGCAGCAGCAACAAAAGAAATTGACAATCCTCAGAGTTGTGCAGGAATTGAAATGATTCAAAGTGATGTCATTGACAGTCAAATCAAATCCATAAGAAGAAAAATACAAAGACGTAAAACATGCGTTCAATTAAATATGTATATACATATCTCAAGTCAATTTAATTACAATGTATATTAACCAATTATTGGATATTTCTGCAGGTATACATATATAAAAAATACAAAATTTAATATATGTGTGTATATTTTTTTCCAGGTTTCTCACCTCGAATTCACCTCGTCGACATCCTTTCGTGTAAAATTGATGGTCAGGAGCAGTCAGAGGACCAGGAAAATGGTGCCGGCGAATCCATGCCAATGTCAAGGGTCAATGAGGAGCTGGACCTGGACATGGAGATGGATCCGCTGAGAAATTATGGATCTGGAGCTGAGACTGATGTGATAATTTGTGATGAAACTGAGCCTGAAGGTGAAGCTGTAAACAATTCCAAGGATTGGGGTACACGCACACACACATTGTTAAAATCCTGGTTAAGAATGTCAATTAAAAATTTATAGCATAATTGCGGTGACGTAATTTCAATTCGGTCCAATTTAAGTTGGTTTTATTATTCTCTTTTCCCCTGTATTTGTAGTAGAAACGTCCCGCCTGTTTGCTGCTCCAAAGTCCAAAGTGAAGAGTTTTGGTGTGGGTCAGTTTGTGTATAGAGACGAATGGAAATTTCGCCGGGTGTTGGCGGGTCCAGGGACATTTGAATTTGAATGTGCGACCTGTGGAATCTGGCAAAGAAATCGAAATCGCATGCTCAGTCACATTCAAAAAGTCCATATTAAAAGTACACACAAATGATAAAATAATAACATATTTCAATGTTTTTGAAATTCCCACCCATTTCAATTCGTTATTCTAATTTGATTTTCAAATGTTGCCTCTAATATTATATGTGTACAGACGCCTGTGGGATTTGTCATTTGGATTTCTCCACTTCCGCTCAGCTCCAAACTCACCAGCTTACACACAGCTCAAGTGGTTTCTTCCCAGAAAAAGGACGCCCGGGAATCTTCCTGTACGGAGGTCGAGAGTGGGAATTTGAAAGCGTGGACGGTCAATACAAATGTTCCACTTGTGGGTTCCGCACGCCTGACACCTACTACATTCGAGAACACATTCGGGACAACCACGGAGGTAAATGAAGAAGAAAAATAAAAGCAATTATTTAAAACAATAATTAAATTAATTATTATATAGCTTTTGATTTTTGATTTGTTTTTCTTGAATCCTCGTCTATCCAGATCCAGATGGTTGTAAATGTGGGAAATGTGGAGCACAGTTTTCATCCCGAAAATCCTTGAGGACTCATGAGCGAAATGCCATTTGTACGAAACTGGGTGCTGGTCCATTTTTACAAGCAACTTTTCCCTGCATTTTCCCAAACTGCCGCCAAATTTTTAAACGACAACGTCTTCTTTACTATCATCAAATTACAGCATACCAAGTCCGAGCGGGAGATCTCAAAAAGCAAAAGAAAACGAAGAAACGCCCGCCAATCCATACGGCAATTCAAACTCAAAACAAATATCCAAATCAAGTTCAAAGTCAGTATCAAAATCAAGATGAGGAATCACCCCGGATTTTGTCCTTTTCTCAGTCACAGACCCTTCAGGGTCAAAGTCAAAGTCAAGTTCAAACTGTCGAGTTCATGAAGGAAGAGCCAACGGAAATTGACTGGGATTCTGTTCAGTCTGCTGTCCATTTTCATCACGGGCCCTTGGTTAAATCTGAATTTATTTACGATGATGAAAGTTGATAATTTACAGTTCATCAAATCATTATCCGTGTAGGTACTATGAGCATTTAATTTTATGCCATGAAAACTCTAGAAAATCCAAACAAATTTCCGGACATTCCAACAAAAATCCACAAAATAAACAATAATAAAGATTCATCTGTAATACGTGTATGTAATATAAAATATAATTATATATATAATGAAAGGATAAACTTATGATGTTGTGTTTATAGGAACCTAAACTATTCACTTTACAAACATTCTACGCATACAATACAACTTTTATACGGGCTCTCCACAATATAGGCAAAGCAAAATTAATACAGGTCACGGGCAGGGTCCCAACAGGGTGGAAATAGCGAAAGCCCGTTTGTACCACCGAGACAATTCATATATAGAGGCGTAGAGTGTATGTAGTTTTGACTCGCGTAGCGAATGGGCTGTTCTCTTGTAATATAGATACAAAAATATGAACGGCGTCGAATCACTACAAGAAAATTGCAAATGAAATAAAAAGATTTTATATACAAGAATTTAAAACTAAAGAAAGATCATTTGTCATATCTGTAAACATTTATTTCGGTACAACAAAAGTTGAAATTCTTTACGGGATTTCTTTACAACCTGTGTGCATAAGTTCTGGTGTTATCTGCAGTCACTTCCACACTCTCTTCTACAAAGGAAACATTCCCGGCAACATTTCCCTCCCGAATCTTCCTACACACATTCTCTTTCTCACACACGCATACATACATTGGATTTGTACATTCTCGGAGCCTTCCGACTCATTCCCGGTCCTGCTCAGAGTCTTATTTTTCTCACTCATGTGACAACCGATTCGGCGAGTAGACGTAGCAAAAGTTTTCTCATCTTGGTAAACACGGAGTAGTAAGAATAGAGCAGAGACGAAAGTTCTTGGGCGAGAGAGAGAGAGTGAGTGTGTGTGTTTATTTAGTTTGTTTGAATTTGTTTATTTAGTGAGTATATTTATAATTTATACGTAATACGACAAGAATATTTTTCATTTCTTCCAGGGAATTGAATTCAACTTGGATAATTCGATTTTTGTGCAGAAAAAGTCTGTAATTTCGTTGTCCATAGTTCCACATAAAAGTGTAAAGAGTTGGGATGGAAGGTGATACATTTGTTCCCTTGACCGAAAAAGGAGTTCCAGTCCCCCTCCTCCAAAGTCAGGGTCAAGGTAAAGGGCTGTCAGTTGCCGAGACTGTCATTTGTTGCGGTTATGGAGCCAAAACATGGACCAAAGTTGGAGTTGTTTTACATATGGTATATGGAATTATTTTATAAAAATGAAATTCAAAATTCAAGTAATTTATTTAATTGAGGATTTGGATCATCATTTTTGGGGTGTAGATCGGCTTGCCATATATTTGCGTTTTGTCTTGGATTGTAATAGCCACTTCCGAATATGACGATTTTTATATTACCGTGTTTGGAATCGTCATGGCGATTTGTGTCCTCATGTTCCTGTTGAATATATTCGCATTTTGGGGTGTACACAAGGCAAGCAAGTTTTTAGTGTGTTTATATATATATATATATATACTTAAAAAAGTCAAGGATATCTCTAATATGTATATAGAATTAAAGTTAAAAAATAATTTTCCACGTGTGGGGGTTGAGTAGGAGGAGTTGCGTGTGATCAAAGGTTGGTTGGTGTTTCTGTGGATTGGAGTTGTTCTTCAGAGTTTAAATATTCTGAAAGTCTGTACGTCTACGAATTACTCAACCCAAAATTTTATCGCGTCCATCGTTAGTCTCATTCTTGCCGGTTTCTTTATTCGCTCCACCACCAAATTCCGAGATGAAGTCCAAGCAAAACAAAATGGAACCTCTAATACGGTCCAGTACCAGCCATGAAGAGGGGAATGGAATTTCCCAGACATCCTTGGTCTATTAGTCAATTTATTGTGTCACACACATTCCAATATCATAAATACAATCCAATTTATTTTTACTCTATTCAAAAAAAACTGTATGACAATCAAAATCTTTAAAAATGATGCATTCCAGCATACATTGGTTTCGACAAAACATTTTCGCTATACAAACTTAAAGCTTAAAAACAAAATTATATTTAAATATATATTTGTATAATTGAAATATAAGTTTACAACTTTGTTATTTTTAATACAATGCGACCAAATTAGTCGTTAAAACTGGCTCGACTGACGCTAAATTGGTTTTATTTCGTCTTTTTACTATTAGTTAGAGTGCTGGATGCTCATATCTAAAAAAATATGGGTGTGAATATATTATGGATTAATTATAAATGTACATTACACACGTAGAAAGTTATTCAAAAGATGTCTTGCTATTTTCAATCCTGTGTGGATCATGAGAATATCTAATGATCTAAAACTCGTAGTGTAATTGAATTAATTTCAAATGTTATACGCACTTGTGTAGTGCGTATTTATGCATTTAATCACAGACTGTATACACAGACTCGAAAAGTAGGTAGAAATCTGTCGGAAATTGTGAGGACCAATCAAATCGTCAGCTTTGGAAATCATAATGAAAATGAATGTGTACATATGTTCAGCATTACGAGTTCCAAAGCTGACGATTTGATTGGTTCTCGAGTGGTGCCAAATTTAAAAAGCCTGGCCGAAGGATTTCTACATACTTTTTGAATTCTGTGTATTGTCTGTGGCATGTAATGGACAATAAAGAATTATTATTACTTATCCATTCCTCTCTCTCTCTGCACGTAGAAACCCAAAAACTTTACAATCTTTTCATGTTTCTTATTATAACAGAGACGAAACAATAATAAAATTTGTCTACATTTCTTGGGCTGAATCTTCATTTTAGTAATTTATTTGGACTTGAAGGAAACTTTCGAGGAAAGTTTCCGGCAATGTGTGGAATCTCAAACAAGTTTCAGAAAGAAATGGCAAATCCAAAAAAAGAACCTGTAGCAGCTTCAATGTGTGAGTGAAGGCCATTGAATGCTGCTCCTCGTCTGCAGCACAAACTCAAGCACTCGATCTTGATTTTTTCATTCCTCCTTTTTACATTTTATTTTTCCTCTCTCGCTTCTGTCAAACCCCAACTTTAAACTCTAGAGGATAGAAAAAGTAAAGAGAGGCACAGATGCGACTTTTCACACACAATCAATCAAGTTTTAATCAACCAAATGGATTGTTCCAAGCTGTAAAGTTTAGGCCAAGCATAAAGGGAGAAAGAAAGAGAGAGAGAGAGAGAGAGAGAGAGAGAGAGAAAGAAAGAGAGAGAGAGAAGCTGAAGTGATCTGATATACCGTTGTATGGGCGGGTTATGGCCAAAAATTATTATGGGAATGCAAATAATCTGACCGTATCTTTTAACCTAGTGGATATTGATATTTAATTTCCAAGTCCTGGATAAAAATAGATGTAAATCTTGTTCTGATACGAATATACAGTCAATCTGAAATATTGAAAACATCAAGCAATTTTGTCCAGTAGTTTTAAAGACACAGACCGATTGCTTTCACTCCCATAAGAATTTTTTTGGCCTTAACCTCCCCCACACAACGGTAGTATTATGTATAATTTTAATCAAGAATGCATGATGAGTACACGGAGTTTTTGATTATGCCTCACATTCCCGATTACCACATGATTATGGATCCCTGTCTCACTAAAATCCCATCTGAAGGGAACGAGAAATGTTCATCTGAAGTATGTATAGAAAAAGTTTGCAGGAAGTCTCAGACGGCGGCTTGAAAATAATATTTTTTGAGTGGCCAGGAGAATACCCGCAGAACCCAATAAATAGATTTTTGATTCAACGCCACTCACCCACTGTTTTTGTAAATCGCGTCTTACCACCAACCCAGGATTTGCAGTCTCGGTGCATTCATGACGATTAAAATGATGTCACTACAGACGGAAAAATCTACACACTGTGTAGTATGTGGATTCCACACTATCAAATAAATTGGATGTCCCCTTTAATAATTTCCATTCCACTATCAATTTTAAGATAGTATACAAAATTCTTGCAGTCAGTCCACGGCGAGGCCGCGTAAATAAGGAATTGATTTTCGCACAACGTATAAATTGGAAATTGCCGTTTCTAATTGTCATCATCTCGTCATTAAGTCTCCTTCAGATTGCTCTTAGCACTTGATCCGCTCCAGTTGACACAGTTGAATGAATGAATTGGCCTCATTGAATGACCTCAAGAACACTGAACAGACATCTCAATTCTTCATTCAACATCCTCTGCAGGGTCATAAAAAACACTTTTTACATCTTCTCAAAATCCCTGTTTTCAATCTCTTGTTTACGTTTTTCCTCGGAAAACCCGGAAAGTTCCTCTCAATCTTTAAATTCCATTGAAAATTCGTGAGAGTTTTCTTTTTCCGCTTGTAGAAATTGAAAATAGTTTGAGAATGCACAAAGAGACTGGGATGAGAATGGGAAAGTGCAGTGAGGCGGAATCGGAGGGAATAAGGAAAAGGAAAAGTGATCCAAGAAAAAATTGTAAAGTGATTGAGACTAAAAACCGATTGTGCAGCCACAATCTCTTTAACCTTTTTAAATCTCAAAATGGAAAAAAGACAAAAAGAAAGGAAATAAATTGAAATTGCAATCTGCAGTTGGTTCTTCTCGTTGTCAAAGATATGCGAGGAGCACTTTTAGGATTTCTTACGAGACCACACAGTTTTGTTTTGCAGAGATCCCCAAAAAAAATCAATAGCAAAAATGTACACTCATATACATATTATGCACATGGGAAATCCAATACTTTAAACACTTCCTTATACTCATTAATTTAAAAATTTCTCTTGTACTTTGGATGCAGTATGATAAAAAGCCTTGAGTGAAAAGGGAATCCGAATGTATGGAAATTCAATTACATAAACTCAATTTGCATCTTTTCAAATGTACGTAATTACAATAAAGCGTAAAAAAGTCACAATACTACGCAGTTAACGTTTTTTCAGTAATTGTGCGGTTTTCCATTTCCGATTGGGAGTCGACATAAAATTGTGGTTGGGGACAAAGATGTGAGACAAAAAAAGAATGAGGACGGAGACCTCAACGACTTTTAGTAATTTATCACTTCTGTGAATATTTTGTTCTGACGATATAAAATCCAGAAACCGGTCGAATTATTTTTATGCAGTTTTTGCAAAAGCAAAGTGGCTTCAGATATGGGGATTAACATTTAAATCATTGCATTGGGAATATCAAAATGAAAAAAATACAAGTCTTTCAATTCAATATGCTGCAGATGTTTTTCATCGTTTGTTTTTCCTAGTAAGGGAGTGAATGAGTGATTTAATCTCAAGGACGACCGTATTTAAATGCAAACAAGCTGAATATGTGTCCACACACTTGAACGCAGCACACACTCGAAAAGCAAACATTCTGTTCTCTGTTAATATCAATTCCAAATCAGCCCTGACTCTCCATTTCTATCCCATAAAACTTCTTGTTCATTCCTTGTAGTCACAAAAATTACTGAATATTCTTTTACAAACCCTATTAAACTATTTATATTTAGAATTAATTAGGGTGTTACCTGTGCATTGAGGAGTGTTACCACGAATCCTCACGTGTGAACTCTCTCACATTGTCATAGTTAAAATCTCAAAGCGTTTTGTTTAAAGTTACCAGAAAACCGGACAAAAGGAGAGATTTTAATTGAGATTCAAAGTACGCGGCCGCTATCTGTGTTATATAATTAAATCACTCCACCACTTGCATCTGCCCGTGACATCTTCAATTGTCAAATTTAGTTAATCACCGGTAAGTACAAACAGTCAGAGTAATTTGAACTCTCTACAATTGTGTTTCCACTTGAAGATAAAGTCAAAACCTCTCCAATCCAATCCAATTTCAATCTCATTAACAAAACTCTTTACAGGTTCCGACTGAATCACACAAATTACATAAATTGACTCACATTCAAATTCACATTAGAGTAATTATTATAAGTAATGAATTATATTTTATTGACTTTACACATGTGTTCTGATTGGAATTCATCCGACAGAGTTGAAAATGAATACGGAAGCAGCTGACAACGCTCAACGACTGAAACAAATCCCGCATTTATCTGTGCGTGGAAATAATTACCAAATCGGATTTGCCATTGTGAGTGACACACACACAAAATGAAATCATTTTGACAAAGGAAATTAAAATTACTGGTTATATTTTGTCCAATCAAAATGTGTGAATGGAATTGTTTTTTTGTGCTTTGACATTCAAAAGTCTGATTGAGGATTTCTTTGCCAAATATTCAGATTTTGAAACGTCGGTTGTGCCCGCTTATGAGTCCGAAGAGGGAAAAAAGACGTACGGAATTTCTCTCGGTGTTTGTCAGCAAGGATTTCCACAGTGCGTTCGAGAACTTTAAGGTACAACAACTTAGAAAAAAAGAAATCTTCTGTGTGAAACTGTAAATATTGGGATAATCAAACTGAGTGGCGTCCAACTCAAACACACTTTAATAATTTCATTTTTCATTATGTTCTGTATTTTCGTTTAAATTTTATAGGGATTGCCGACGGATGTCAAATCCCATTTCACAAGGTATTTACAAATTTAAACGACCATAATTAAAAAAAATTAAATTCTTACACAAAATTTTCCAAATCTCTACCGACTAAAGACTAAAAAAATTCCGTTTCAAATTGCACTTTCAGTTGTTTCTCCTTCACATTGAGAGTTTGATTGTTCCGTACGAGCCGGATGATGAGGAAACCAACGCCAATAATGACGACGGCTCCAAAGGCTGCACAACAATCATCTCAAATGACGGACAAAATGTAAAAAAAACAACAACAATAATCATTTATTTTCTTTAAATGTTCCCAAACAAAATCAACTGATTGATCCTTATTTTTTTGTGCAGATTTTGATGGGTCACACAGAGGACGCCCTCCGACAAATCACCAACAATTTCTACATCATCTCAGCGGAAGTGACGGACAAGGATGACGACGAGACGGTGCTGGAGAAGTTCACGACGCTCAGCTACCCGGCTCAACTCCCTGGCGGCACAATGGGCTTCAACAGTCACGGCCTCGTCCACACGATGAACTCAATCTTCCCCAAGGAACTTTTCCCCTCCCGAACTCCGCATCTCTTCCTCACCCGGGCCCTCCTTGCTGCTCCCAGTCTCAGTCGAGTGGAGGAGATTTTGAGGGACGAGGGAAGTGGGACAGCGGATGGATTCAGCATCAATCTCATTGTAACACATTGTAGGATTTTCGGTGTTGGCGGTGGGAGATTTGGGGAGAATTCGGAGGGCAGCTCAAAAGTCTTCAATATTGAAGTGAGTCCAAATAAAAAAGGGAAATTCGAGTCGGAATTGAATGTCGAGGAAATTCCCAAGGGGCAATCTTACTCCCACTGCAATCAGTATCTGCGATGTTCCACCCCCGAGAAAGTTTGGTTCACTTCGAGTAGTTGGGAGCGCCATCAGACCATCCGGAAATTCCCCGGGCTTTGGGGCATGGAGCGAGTGAGGGAAATTCTGAGTGAGGAAGTGGCGGACGGTGAGGACAAAGTCAAATACTCAATCTTCAAACGAGCTCTAAGTCCCGACGATCACTACGCAACCATCGCAGTCGGTAAATCCATATTCACAACAATCTTCTTCGCTTTTATTCACTTTTCTTTTTTCTCAATAATTATCATTTTGATTGCAACAATACGACTTTTTAAAAATGTCGTTTCAGAAATAATAATAATAATTATTATTATTGATTTGTAATTTTTGTAGGGATTTTCGATTTGACGGGGAAAAGTTGGAATTTGTACACACACGCTCCAAAATCCTCCAGGCCCGTCGCTGTCATTCCTTTGAACTTTGACCTCTGAATGGAGAAACTGAAGGGCTTCTGATTTTTCATTGAATTATTGACGCGTTCTCTGTAGTATTTTTTGTGCTTTTCTAAAGTGAGTAAAGAAAGTGGAAAGTTTGAGGAACTTGAACGCCGTTTGTTTATTCTTACGTGCACACAAGAGCGACCCAATTTGAGCATTTTTCCACGTTGGGAAGTCTGTACTGGTGATTCTTTTTCAATCAAATTTGTTGTCCGAATTCCAATTCTAATTCCATGATGTGTAAAATGTAATGTCAATAATATTATGAAGGCTGACGGATCTAAATGTATTGTACACACAAGAATAATATGCAATCGTTTGAGAGTGAGTCAGAGTGCTCAAGAAAGTCCGTTTACAGAGTTCCTCTTTTAAATAGAATAAATGCAATCGGAATAAATTCAAAAGGAAATAGAAATGCTCAAAAACTATCCCATTTCTTTGCTACTTCATTTGAACTTTGACTTGTGGATTTGGGTTTGCTTCTGGTGATGAGTCGTCGTCCCACTGGTCCATTCCATTCCCTAGATGAATGTAAATGATGTTCGTCATAAGAGAAGGGGATTTTACGTGCCAAATTTTTAAAAGGTATGATCTTGTGTATGCAAATTGTGATGGATTTACATTGGTAATATAGAGAGGGGCTGAGGACAGTTTTTTGGGAAACTTGAACGCCATTCCTTTATTTATTCCGCATATTGTCGGCGATGAAAGTGAAGTGTGATGATCTGCTTCCTCTGCTAGAAGTAATTAATATGAAACTAAAGCACGGGCATCGAGTTCTTTTCATTTAACTAATTTCCATATGTTTCACAGCGAAAAGTCAAACATTGGCTTTCTGCAAATGCAAATGAGAGTCTGCTCGAGCACATGAATAAATGATATGAGTTGAGCGATCCGTCTCCTCAAACTGTTTGAATGATTCGTGACAATAAACTCAAACAAGAGACCTCACGACCTGACGGAAATCTAAGGAAATGCGTTAAGTAATATTGACGAAAATTCATTATCATTATCATTCAGAAAGTGGTGCGGAGAATTGGAATTCTCTGTTCATAGTAACCACGATCCAGAATATGGAAGTGCAACTGTATCCAGTCCTGTGGTGGAGATCAACTGGCATTTATCATCATATTTATTATCAACTTTTATGGCTTTTGATTAAACATCTGCTGGTTCTTTTTGTTCTTTCTTACAAAATAAAATACACAAAATATGCACGAACGTCAATGGAAAATCCATAAATTATTTATAAAAGAAGAAAAACAATTCTGAATTGCGAAACCCGCGTATGGATTTTTGATATAATTCGCACAAAAGGCAGGCATATGTCAATCAATACACAATAAATCCTCTAAATAAATGAAGGTGACTTTGTAAAGCTTTCACACGCACGGAATTAATCATGTTCTCATCTCATAATTTCCTTTATACATTTTATACATCAAAATATTACACAGTTTTCCGCAAGCGTCACTAGCATGACAATTGACAATTAATCAAAACATGGTGTCCACACATGAACTCAAGCATATTTCATACTTGCGAGGTGTGTGATAGGTAATTTATGGATTTTCCACTCATGTTCATGTGTATGCATTTTCTATTTTATTTTATAACAAAGAACCAAATGTTTAATCGAAAACATAAAAGTCGATTGTATCCTTTATATAAATGAGAAAGCTCAAGATCAAAATGAATTTTATAGGGATATTTATATAAAAGCGTGAGCGCGTGTCAAGTTTTATTGAACAATACTTGGAAATTTTTTCATAACAATATGGTCAAGGCAATCCCAATAATCGGCTTTTTCTTCTTCCTCCTTTATACAGGTACGCTGACTATCTGTAGACAGATTAGAGAAAATATTGTACAGACAAACACAAACACAAACACGCAGTAGATAAATGGACTGGAGCCTCTGCATTGCTAATCCACGTTCAACTTCGTAATTCAAATTCCCACAATTAATAAAAATTATAGTTGAAGGGAAGACACCTGAATTTGACATCATCACGACGCAAGCCCCTGACCTCAAGGATTTCGGCGAGAGGATCCGAAAAGTATTGAACGTGTGGTACCCCAAAATTGCGGATGCCCTCAGAACGCCCGGCTATGAGGATCCCGACAAAGTGACCATATATTTTGAGGGAAACAGCAGTATGTACCCACAAGCCTGGTGGCAGTACAATTATATTGGGACCGGTGACCAGTACTTCCGGTATCATCAGGATGACCTCGAGTGCGGGCTTTGTCCCATTTATTCCTTTCAATTATTCTCCATAATTATTAATTATGTGGGACGTGTTGTTTAATTTTCCTTTGTCTTTGTGTGTGTGTGTCTGCCCAAAATTTAATGATATATATAGAGCCTTCGTCCATGAAATCACGCACATTATCCAAAGGTACCAGAATTGTCCGGGCTGGTACACGGAAGGAATGGCCGAGTACTGGCGACGAGGGTTTTATGAAACGGATGAGAAGTTGAAACTCCAGAAACCTCCCCGGGACTCCAGTTACAAAAACGGGTATTCCAGCGCTGGTTACCTCATCCAGTATGTGGATAAGAATGTAAAGAATATCCAGGACAATCGTCTCATATCCTACCACATTAACTGGGCATGTCGGGGAGGGAATTATGACGAAGGCCTTTGGAAACGGAAGACGGGGAAAACTGTCGACGAACTCTGGGAGGAGATGCAGCAAAGGGGATAAATGAGAACTCTAAACTGCCCGAAAAACTAAATAAATACCATTCCATAATAAATACCATGAAATAGTTAAAGTTTTATTAAACAATTAAAGATTGCACTTTAATTTTGACATTTAATGTAACAATTATTTTTTCTATGAGATCCTCTTCCTCCTGTATATGTATAATTTACACACGGGGACTTTACATTCTTGTAATTATTCTTTTTGCTGTTTTGTTAACGGTTTTTCGCATGTGTATTTTTCACTAAAATGTCATAAAGTCCGTAACTCGAGGGCCAATAAATACGTGTTTGGTATAGGGTTGCCAGATTTTGGTTGTTGAAATACGGGACATTCCGGGACAATTTTGAAATTCCGCTTTATCTAGTGCCTGTTGGTAAAAAATTCCGTTTTACCTAGTGCAAGTTTCAAAAAACATCTGTTTTATGTGGTGTACACTTTAAAAGGTACAATTTGACCATTTCTATGACATTTGGAGAGAATTCTTCCTAGTGTGAACAATGATGTATGATAAATGATGAGACATGGAAAACAGTACGCGAAATTTTGAGCTGTTGCATTCTCAAAAAATAAGGTATGTTGGTGAACTCTGGAAATTTTTTGCTTATTGCATAGAATTCAGAGTTTTGAAGGCATTCATATTATTTTGTTAATACTACAAATACAATTTCATAGAATGACTGCAACGACCCCAAAATTCTCCAGTAGATAATTGTAAGTTCGTTTGACAAGTTTTCCTCAGAGGACCATAGCGAAAGTGAAAATCAGTTGAATTACCGAGTGGCGTCAAATTGATACAAAATAATACCGTTAACTTTTAACCGTGACTTATTATTTCACATGTAAACAGCTAGATACAGAGTAAAATTAAAACCTTCTCATATTTTTATGGGCAGTTAGAGACTTTACAGAAATCAAAAGATATATATAAAGCCTGGATCGCTCGCACACAGAGTGGTACAACAACTCCACCAAACTCCAACTCCCGGTACACACAAAATACTTTATTTATTGAAAATCCTTCACTAAAACTTCCACTCTCTGTATCTGCTTTGAAAGAAAAAATAAGTCGAGAAAAATATAAATTGAATACTTTGAAAGAGCACTTTTTATTGCTCGCAAAAGGTTATAACTAAATGTTTTCCTTACAATGAAAAGAAAAGGTTGAGCATAAATTCAACAGATGAAAACAAATACTTCATGTGATAAAATAATACGATGTAGATTATTGGGAAAATATAGGTAGGAAATGCATCAGATAGAAAGTAGAGAAAATGAATAAAATGATAACAAAAATTAATAATTATTATTATTCCAGAGTTCTTCGCAGCTCATTACAAGTTGAGTGACGGGACGTGAGAGAATTCCACAAGTGGAATGAGTGACTTCATCAACCTCATCAAATCTGTGTGGGAAATAAAATAAAATACATATCACAATTCCATTTCTCAAATAAAATAAATGAATGGAATACAAAAGTGAGTTAGAAATTATTTGAGAATGTGTGAAATTACGCGGAGCACTTGTATGAAGTTCGTTGTAGCCGATGGTGATCTTCAAATTCGGAATGGCACTCAAAACTTGTCGAATCCTCACTTTCGAAACCGGACTCTCGTCCAACACCAGCTTGGTGTGTTTCCACGGGATGAGATCAATCTGGAGTTTCTTCAGACCTGGAGAAAAAGAAAATAAAAAACTCTGTACAATCTACAGTCGGCCATCAAACTGAAATATTCAAGCATTTGGTAATCTATTGTACTGTGGTGTACCTGCAAAATGGCTGGAGTACTCATTCGTCCCTTGATCATACGACGACGACGACAACAAGATCAGAATTTGACTCAAACCATTGGTCAAAACATCCTCATTTTGTGGAGCCTCGTTCGACAGCGAGACTTGAACATGAAGGGACTCGAGCTGAGGCCACAGCATTGGAAATTCGGGCAGCATCAAATCCAGATAAAACTCTTTGTCGTATCCCAAAGAAATACTCGAGACATTAGGAAAGAAAGTCTTGAGTCTTTGGAGCCAACTGGAAATCGTTTCGTGCCTGCTCGAAATAATTTCACTCTTCTTTTTCTGTTTCATTTCCTTCGCCCATATGGACAACTAAGCCGCTGAAATGGAGATTCTTCACACTTGCAAACCCATCCGTGAGATCTTCATCTGAAGTTTCTGAAGTAATTTCATCTTGGGAATATAAAAATACTTCGTGGATACAGACGGTTTTCAAATGAGGGAGAATTCCTTGGACGTCTCGATCCTGGAGAAAATCCCGCATTTGAGGCCAGTCAAAAAATCTGCCCTCCGTATTAGGCCAAGTAGCAGAATGAAGGTTTAGTGTTTCGAGATTTCTCAAACGTGGGATTTTTGGCAGATGAAAAGCATCCTCTTGGACCGTCAGATCCCTCAGCGAGTCCTCACACGACCTCAACAGCTTTAATAACTCCACATTTGTTTCACTTCCAAAATCAAAATCATCTGACTTCCATGAAATGTTTTCTAGTTTTGGGCCAGCAGTAACGAAAGCAACGAAATCCTCCAGTTCAAAAATATGTTGATTACCATCGAATTCCTTCACCAGATGAATTATCTGAGACCAAAATGTGGGTCGAACGTCCTCCAGCCAGAGACCTTTCACTTCCATCAAATTATGAGCTGCTCGCTCCAGGATGTCCAGACCAATTGAATCAGCTGACATGATAAACTCTTGATCCGTGATGAAGGTCAGCTTTCTTAATGACGAGAGGGCAACGGTGGGAGGGAGATTTGTGTCAACAAATCCAAAGGATGAGCCCAATACGAGACTCTTGAGATTGGGTGACTGTCCGAGAATGAGAAAGATCCGAATTCGGAGTTTCGTCGTCCTCCAACAACTCGGAATGGAAACCCAAAGTGTGGATTTGAGGACCGACAAGAGAAAGAAAGTCCCGGACCTCCTTCCCACTCCAATTTGAATCCAAAAATTGAAAATCCGTACAGGGAAAATTAACCGAGTTTTTGAGTACGAACAGAGCTTCAAAAAATGTACCCGAATGGAATTTAACTTGACACACGTCTCGATGGAGAATTTCATGGTCCGCCAACTCCTTCCACAACTTGCACACTCCCCGGGAGGATTTCAGAGAGGAAAAATCCATGTGGAACACAATTCTCTCCATAATCTAAATACGAACACACAAATGTAGCCACAAAATTAATTCAGAGAGACATTATTTTTTTTATCAAATATCTTTTAAATGTATATACATTTTATGCATTTACATACATACATTTTAAATTACACTTAAAATCATATGGAATTTCATTGTCTGGTTACCAAATAAATCCCGACAGCTTTCTCTGCCGCTGAGGGGAAATTGCTGGAAGGCTCCACATCCGGTTCACCTGGACTACTTTCAATTTCTTCTCCAGACATTGAACTTTGACTATCCTCAGTTTTGAGCTTTTTCCTTTCCTGTTGCTCCCTCTCCATAGTGCTAAAAATGTAATACAAATAATTTAAACTGTAGGATTGTTTTGGTTCAAGTGTAATGCACAAAAGAGTACAATAAAGCAAATTTTCTTACTACCTTTAAATGAGATTTCAACTAAAAAATACAAATGTGCTAATTTAAACAAAGTATCACAAGTAGGTATACACAAATCATGATTTGCACCACCATAAATAAAGCACCATAACTTTAGTCTTGTTACCTTCAAGATGAAAACACACAGATGAGAGTAAGTAAAATTCTAATAATAGCAGCATCACGACTTTACTTCACCAACTATTAATATAACTTTTGTACATCAATTAGAATGTTTCCTTTTTTATTGTAAAAACAGTCGAGGTGGAGAAGATTTCATTTTAATTCCGTCGATTTGTAAAATTCTCTCTCAGCTGCTCGGATTTGTACGGCAAAAATTGTGCGGGCTCAGCAAGGATGTCTGCTCAATTTCCATTTTAACCTCTTGCCAAGACACAAGCACACTGTGTTGACAACCTTCCTCATTTTCACTGATACCCATATACACATTAAATGTAAAAATGTATTAATATTTAAAAAATAAATGAAATATGCGCAAAGTCAAATTGAATCGCATATTACTTTTGTTAAACAATCTCCTTTTTTGCATTTGAGATAAGAAGGAATTTGATTTATTTAAAGAAAATTCATACACGTGAAAAAATGAACATTTGTTTTTGTATATTTACACTGCCAATTGTAATTGAAAAATAATATCAATGTCATGAAAAGGAATGAAAAAGAGTAAATAATATAAATTGAGTTCTTTTTAGATTGATTAGATATTGAGTACTGGGAATGTGTGTGTGTGTGAGATATTTATTTAATTTTTATAGGACTTGTAAACTTGAGTGAAGATACTGCATCTCGTCTGTTGCAAAGGATTCCTGACCTCAGCTGGATCCACATACTAATGATGGGAAAATTCTACATTTGGCAGTTCCAGAAGAGCTGGAGCCAGAGCAGATTCCACTTCTACACACACACAGAACAATAACAACAACAATTAGGGATAAGAAAAAAGTTACGTGAGGATAAAATGTTCCTTGGGTTAATAATAAACGTAATTAAACTTTAAATATAATATAAAATAATATCAAAGTTGTCATACGATGTGCAAAAGTTGAAGATCCTCCACCCCACTCGCAGCTCCAATCCGTCGTCAATTCAACTTCAAGCTGAGGCAGGAGTCCAAATGCAAATTCTGCAGAAACTCGTGACAGTAAAAGGGTCGTTGGCTGGAACTTAAATTTAGCCACATCCAACTCGCCTTCTTCGTCATTCAAAAAATCTGAATAATCCGAATGTCGAGAGTTGTTGAAGACAATTTGCAACTCTCGCAATTCTGATGTGATATAAAAAATAATATATAATTAGTAAGTCTCTCGTTTAAATTAAATTAAATGGCTTCAATATTTTTTTAAATGATAATTTCTGACAAATGACAAACCAGTTAAATCCAGAATTGATGGTTTTGTCCGTGTCAATTCCACTTGTTTAGATTCCAAAATGGCTGTACAAGTTTTCTTTGAGAATCCAGTAAATGCCGAATCCAGTGCTGGATAATCCGACCCCCAATTCGGAACACTCACTTCAAGTCTCAGTGACTTGATTCCAGTCCATTTCCAGACGGCTCCAGGCTTTGTAAATCCAGCTGGAGAGAATTGGTGGATGACGAGATGCTTCAC
Organism: Gisinianus flammeolus; assembly: GCA_034699125.1. NCBI lineage: Eukaryota > Metazoa > Arthropoda > Collembola > Symphypleona > Katiannidae > Gisinianus > Gisinianus flammeolus. The sequence continues at coordinate 36,317 of JAIUND010000473.1, read as the reverse complement.
GGCAGGGAAAATTTCCAGGAGTTGATCTTCCCCCACGTGTGCCGATCGAAGCTCAAGAGTTTTGACACTCGGAGCAGGACCGACAGAGGGGAAAAAATCGTTCCAGGACCCAGACGAGTTTTTGTACATGGGTCGAAAGTTGAGAATGACGTGAGTGAGTGCTGGGAGATTTGCCTGGAATTTGAATGATGAAGGAAACACTGCGCAAGTTCCCAGACGATGGTAACGTACTTGAATTTCGGTATTTTCCACTTCATCAAATTCCAATTTGGTGACATTTTTTAATATTGGGATTTCCATTCCAGGGAAAAATCCAATGGGATAATAAAATTTGAGAATGGTAAGGGAATCTTGATATTTATAGAGTATTTTGTGGAGAACTTGACTTGCTCGAGGCCAAAGGTCAAGAACATCACCCATTCGATCATTGAAAGCACGGAGAATCCCTCCAAGATAAATGACGAGTTGAGTCACAGGCTGCTCATCGTCAGTCGGTCCTTCAGCCAAAGACTCAAATGCCTCAAGACTCGCATGATTTGGATGGAAATTGAGTTTACCCTCTTTGATTTCAGCCCTGTCAAAAAAATCCATCTTCAATGTTTTCAATCTACATTTAAAAAAAATATACAAACAAAACACAATTAAAAGTAAGCACAGTCAGGTACAATAATAATTACAGTATTTATGTCTCAACACTCAACATACGGGTACACCTACACAATAATATAAAGACTTAATAATCACGATGAAATTAAAAATCAAACGCTCATGACTCTACAGTAAAAATATTTAAATGATGTGTAGTGTGTAATACACACTGTGTATTATTTATTGCCTACAATGGCGTGAATAATTTACTAAAATGGACCAACATGAGTAAAAAGTTTTATTACTAATTATTTTTAAATGAAAAAAAATACACACACACACCCAAACTTTGCCATTTTGTACACATGAGGAATGTTTGTAAAATTGGATTGTTTTCACTTACCTCAACTTGGGTGACGATAAAAGGGCCAAACTCCTATTCCAGTATAAACTAGCAGTATTTGTTGTTGTAGGGAGAGAAGACTAATATTTTGGTTGTCTTGATTAGTTTAATGTGGATGAGAAAGAAAATGAAGTGAATTTATTACAAAGGGTCTATATTATTTTGTAAATATTTGTCAACGAAGAACAGTTTTATTCAAAAAGTAAGATGGAGAGAGAGAGAGAGAGAAGTTGTACACGGTAGGACTCGAAGAGGAAGGCTGATTTCATTTTCACATTTCATTTGACTTTAATAATTCACGGAGGAAAAGAGAAGGGGACTCGACTCTGATTGGCCGACCAAGGGCCAGTAACGAATGTGAAGGGAGCCAATTCCAGGAATTCGTCCCTGTCTCTTTGTCTCACCTGATGTGTGTATGAGTGTGTGTGTATGCTGCATTCTTTGTTCTTATATGCATGTACCATGTGCATTCTATACTAACATTTGTATTGAATATTCGAGTTACGTTTTCTTATACATTGGTATTTGACAATTCTCTCACTAAATCCTCTTTTTTCATGGTCAAAGTCGGACTCGCTCAGGCAGTGCCTTCGTCGTGGAAATTGTCTTTGAATGCACAGCATGAAAACAAAATGTCAAGCAAAAATGTGTGTGTGACAATTTTTGTGTATTATAATTAGACCTCTACACACACACTGTACAATAAATACGTAACAGAGCCTCACCCAATCTTTTATTCTGTCCACAATTTTCTCTTCATTGTTTTTCGTGGGAAAAAATTGTGCGGGCTCAGCAAGATGTGTCTGCTCAATTTCTATTTATACCTTCTCCTTTTAACTGGGAGCTAATCTTACTGCCTGAAATTCCATCCCATTTTTTTACGGTCACAAAACATATGACTCATATCGTCAATATCATTGATGCGACTGGAATTATATATGTATGAGAAACGCTGTAAAAATGTAAACTTAGTGAAAAACATGACAAGGACAATCGCACATTTTGGGCATCTTTGAAGCCTGGGCATTGAGAAGCAGACGCTTTTAGTCAAAATTACTTTTCTCTCTAAAAATTAACAATGTCCTGCAAAATCTTTCTTCTCGACAGACAGAAGTTAAATGCATTTCCGACATGAGTGGCGTCCAACTCAGACAAAACAATAATTATTATTTTACTCTTATTTTTGGCAACTCCATTTCCCATTTTAAATTTTGAAGGGTTCAAAGGTATTTTGAATAATTATCTATTTTCTCTCTTTCGCCCCATTGTCCCAAAGCAAACGGCGTAAAGTGCAATTATTGTCAGCTCAATCAATGCAATGGTAGAGATGAGAATCTACAAGTTTTGAAGTAGTAAGTCAATAGCAAAGCAATATTTTCTGTGAGACAAGTCAAAGTCGTATATGGCAGACAATTCATTGTGGCTTTCATTAATGGATTATAGGACGCGCTTGAACGAGTGGGACTTATGTTGATAAGAAATTAGACTGCAGTCATTGCTGTGGAAAATCAAGCTCAAAAACAATCACTCTGTACACAGCATCGCATGGCTGAGAAAAATGACTCGGAATTGAATGCCGTCATTGACTCGAACAGAGACTCCGTGTTGTTCATGTAAAATGTAAACAACGTACATTTATTTTTACCTTTAACGAGCGCCATTAAAATGCCGGCAGAAACTGGAGCTTATTGTAATTCTTATATTCATATCTCCAGCCCATGCACACATCGCATATAAATTTCTATTCATATTTATCAGCAATTTGTTTCTACACACTACTCACACGTTTTCTCGTTCCTCACACATGATCGCATACAAAAAACACGAAAACAACTAGGATTTACATTAGTCATCAGTCAAATTAGGATTGAGCATGGATTGCGTCGTGGACTTGAGTGGAAATCCCGTCAAGGTAAAAAAATATAAATATATATAAACACAAGGAGTTTTCCCAAGTTTTCCTCTTAATTGAAATGGATTTACTGCAGTAATTTCAAATAAAATGTGCAGAGTCGATTGCGAGAAGAAAAAACCTCAAGACTCACCATTTCTCAGACTGGAAAAATACAAATTCACGCCCCTACTTGGATAAAATTGATCTTCCAGCTCTGGAGGAAACGGAAGAAAGGCTGCACATATCTGCCCCTCTACGAAATATTGAATTTTGAAAAATTAAATTTTCAGGATTTCATTCACATTTTATTCATTTTTGCTATTTGGACCAAAATTATCGATATTTAATGTAGATTGACACTGCACTTGCCGATAGTCCGGGCGTCGTGGACCTTCGTTTATATTTAATTGACAAGCTTTAACATTACCGCATATGGGATTTAAAACTTTCCAAAAAAATTTAAAGGCATTTTGAATGTTTTTAAAATTTCAATAGTTTGGGAAAATGAGCTCTCTGAACTTGTCTGAGTTTTTCCAGATATTTGGTTTTTGGAAATATGAAAGTCTATTTCATGATCCAATTGCGCTTTTATATTGAAACGGGATCACTGTGCCTCGGTCAACAGCAGTCGATGGTCCAAATTCCGCAAATGAATATTTATCTTCCATCATTGAGAGATCCTATTTACATTTACATCTGCCAGCGAGTCCAGCTCTCGAATTCAAGAGTTGACTTGGCTGTTCGCAGTGATCCGGGCACGATGGAGCCCGGAAAGCGTCCGATCCATGATCGACATCAAAACCTCTCGTCTCTGAATCATCTCAAGATTCTCTCTGCCTTCGCCAAAGGCCGTGGACTTGAGCACTGGATTGTCCTCAAACACTTGGCCCAGCACTGAATGAGCCAGTGCTGAGGATGGAGGGCAATGCAAATCTCGCCCACCTCGAAATCCTTGGCAAACATTCCCCCCCACCACTTTCTCCGTCTCGTGAAATTTCCGTCGGCACCCGCTTCTTCCGCCAATGAACCTTGTTGTTAAGAGGGTAAAATTCCGACTTGCAAATCGTCTGCCCGCACTCTTCAACCATACCGCTGCATTTCCAAAGAGAGGGAAGAAATATGGGAGGACGGAGGAAAATCCAGTGAAAGTCCCGTGGAAGTACACGGGCCTAAAATTGTTCCCAAACATTTGACTCTAATAACCGCTGGAAGGCCCAAAGGAAAAGGATGGCAATATAAGGGCGAACAGAAGACCACCCCTAATTTTCTTGTCCTACACAACACGAGAGAGAGAGAGAGAGAGCGTTAAAAATTTAGAGTGAAGCAAAGCCAAAGCTCCAAGGTTTATAAGTTCCAGGAATCTCAGCTACCTGCGTCTCCTCTCGACGCTCCAATTGGGGAGGAACGCCCTCTCAAGTCTCCGTGGTTTTGAGTTTGATCCTCTCACGGAGCTTCGGGTGCTTCAACACCAAAATAATCGGTTAGAATCCATTTCCCAGAGAACGTTCCTTAATCTCCAGTACTTGAGTAAACTGGACTTGTCGGGGAATCCATTACAACATTTTGGGATGTGGAGCTCTGGAGTGGCCAAGTGGAGCTCTTTGATATTAACATTCGGCTTTTTTTGCCCTCGTTGTCTGACGAGGGTTCCGTCCCAATGCTTTGTGGCGTTGTGAGAAAAAGGACACGAGGCTCCAACGTTTGTAGCCCATATTATGGGCCCCTCATTAAGTCATTGGTTACTGTCCACCTAGCCAATGAGATGAGGAGTGCGATTAAGTCCGTCATCGTAAAACTGGACACGTCGGACCGTTCAGAGTGTGGAGAACCTCTGCGTATCCCGCCCCAAGCGGACACTCTCAACCTCAAACTCTCCCTCCTCCAGAACCGACCCCGAGGCTGGTGTCTGGAAAATCAGTCCAATTCTACTTTACATTCCCCCCAAAGACCAAACAAATAAATTCCATGGAAGAAGAAACTTAGCGGACGAGTACTTAAACAAGCTCATACACAATAATTTGAATCAATATTTTATATACGAGCTCAATGTTCATTAGTGTGGAAGTTTAGAAGGCTGGTTGGGCTCAAGTACGAGTACGGATTTTTCGTCCTTGCTCCATTTTAATGAGCGGAATTTACAATCAACATACAGTTAAAATCCTAATTTGCGTTCAAACGATCATTTATTTCATTCCAAGCTACAGATTTCCATACAAAATGTGAGAGTTAATTTTAACACATGCAGTCACGGAGCTGTCGCAGTCCTTGCTGAATGAGGTGAGTAAAAGGGATTATTTAATTTTACTTGAGCTGGTTGAGTATTGAGTAGTCGCAGCACAGCTCGCGTGTGAATATGACTTTAAACTGTTTTTACTCTAAATTCTCGTTGGAGAAAGGAAAAGTTGCTGAAACGAATGAAAATGACCTTGAAAAAATGGATGGGTATATAAAAAAAAAAAAGTAAAAGTGTCAGAAAAAAGTCGATAAGATCCCAGCTGGAATTGAACCCTGGCCCGTGGTTATTATGCTTTTATGAATAACTCAAATGAGATATCACGTGGACGTTGATGAGACTTCAAAGGGCGGAAATGTCTTTGGGTTTGTTGTCATTTGAGCAGCCACTGCTTTTACATATTCTCATATACACAAAGTTTCTGCTTCTACAGTTTGTCCATCTTCACAATCTATAGATACAAAATGCCGCGTATAATCGCAAGTCAATGATTTTGTTAAAAGTTTTGTTAGAGCACATGTAATTTTTTTTGTAGGGCCGTTTCCCGAGTTTAAACTCCAGATCCGAACTGCGTACCCCGTAAAAACGGGCGATCGCCTTGTGGTGAACCATCACATCATTCTGTTTTGTTTTGGTCAGAGGCGTTTGTGTTGTGTTTCGCATCATGACGACTCATATTCGAAAACAATCATGTCCCAAAAATAACAAAATTCAAAACGTTTGCAAATTCGTGTAATGATTTTCCATTCCGCATTCCAAATAATTTGTTTAATGGACTTGTACGAAATTTGGAAAAAACAATCCTCTAAAAACGGTGGTTTAAAGCTGAAAATTGCTGCTGTATTTCAGCAGCAATTTCATTTTGTTTCTGTACAGAAAAAACCAATGTTTTCATACGTTTGCCATTTGACATTTGACATTTTACCATATTCCATACAATAAAATATGTTGAGTAAACGTATCAAATTTTGCCGACCTCCCGTTTAGATTGGTCGATGATTGTCCATTCGAATTCTCATTGATATTATTTCACCAGAGATTTTTAATTTCGTGCATATACCGACTCGAATCCTTTTTCGACTTTTCGGAAAATAATGATACAGTTCAAGAATTTCAAATTTCTTAAGTGCCCGCACGATTCGTACATCATCAGCATTCATCATTTCCATCTCAACGCCCGAGTAAATAACTTTTGTATTTGCCTCACCTAAAAGTATTCGAAATGCTCAACAAATGGGACTTAAAATACAATTTCCTCTGTATTTATCTCATCTATGCTGCCTGAGTGTTTCCCATCTCCTTTGATCTCCGGACCGGGAAGTTTAGGGCGGAATTCGGCTTCTGGTCAAGTCTCCGTTTCCGCCTGTACAAGCTCGTCACCTCCGTTCATCTCCTGTACGTCCTCACCCGCACTCTCTACTTCACTCTGAGTTTCCGTCTGCTGGACACCTCCCGGCACGTTGCTCAATCATCAGTCATGATAAGCCACTCAATCACCAAAGCCGCCATCTTTACCGGATTTTGTATCCTTTTTGGAGATCATCGCCCACTATTCATCAAACTATCCAACGAACTATTCAATCTCAAGTCCACTGGTAAGCCATATTTTATAGTTGGCAATTTGATAAAGGGCGAGAAATCTAGCAGTTTGTTGTTTCTGTATACATAGATGAGTACAAAGGAGGTAGAGGAGTTACAAAGTTGTCGTGGAAAGAATTCCTCATCATCTGCCTTCCATTTCTCTATCAGTTCATGCACTGTTTTGGCCTAGTCTTGTACTGGAAACACCCAAATATCCCAACCCTACTCGTGTCCAGCATTCCAGAGCATCAAAGAACGTGGAGGATTGTCCTCATCTGTTTGATCCTAGAAATGCTCTTAACCGGTCCCATCATAGTCGGTTCTTATCTTGGCATTTACTTCATCATGGCCTTCAATACGACGCTGGCAGAGAATGCAAATGATACATATTCGAAAATCAGGTAAAATAGCAAATTCGGTGACTCTTTGAGATGCTTAAAAGTTGGCGTTGGGCATCTGTTTAAAATTCTGGCCAATTTTAGGATAATGAACATAAAAATTTTTTTTTTTACATTTCACAGGATAAGTTTGTGTCGAAAGAAAACGCCAGCTCAATCCGGACCGTCTTGAAGAAGCTTCAAGTGCTCAGAGCCCAAGTCCTCCTCTTCAATATCTGTAATAGACACGTTGTTTTCTTCACAAAAGCGGTGATTCTCACAAACTCTATTGGAACTGGTTACACACTGATCATCCTGTTGAAGCTCTCAAAGTTCTTAATGGCCGCCATCGCCTTTGAGCTCCTCTTTGCGCAAGTCATCGTATTTCTGGGCATGTACAACTCTGCTCACGGCGTGACAAAAACAATAGCAAATATCAAACGACTCGTTTTACACAAATCCAAGCGGTTCAAGCGTCCGCGAAAGAGGGAAGAGTGGAGAACGCAATTAGCTGCCGTTCCAGCTCTCCAGTTTCGAATCCAGTGGGGGAATTTCCAGTACGTTGAGTGGAAATTCACGCCCATCATCACCGACTATTTACTCCGACAAATCTTAAGACTCCTTCTCACTTTCCCCAACTAAAATCCCGAACGGTCAAGGACGTCTCAGAATTTATATGTAATTCACATGAGTTTTAATTTTTGTAGTATTGGCATCGCTCAGAGTAAAATCGATAGTACAATTTAAATTTATTTAAATATTTTTACTGAATGTATCCAAATAATTTTATTCGAGGAAAACAAACATTTGATGTCCATACTGGAATTTTTGTTAGGAAGGCTTATTGCAATTACATTCGTAATTACGTTGGCAATTCCCATTTAAATTATTCCCGCCCTGCTCATCGTCATGCAAAATCCCGCCCCGGACGTGCGTGTACGGACTCAGGAGAGTATTTATGCGGATTTCTAGCCATAGACTTGTCCGCCAAAGGTGAGGCTTTACGTGAAGCCACATTTGAATGAGAGTACAAATTTTAAAATAGCCGTCATGAATATTTAGGAGAGATGATTTTTATTAAATTAGTTTTGGCAACAATAATAAATCATATAAGAAATTAATGACGGGTTTTCTCACTCCGCTCATTTATATCACTCTGGTGAGTCCGCCGTCAAAAAAACATGATTCATTAAAATATTCTTTAAAAAAGCTCTTTTTAACAGTTTAATTGGTGTGGAAATTTTTATTATGAATTAGTGACCAGTGGATGCTACAGCTGGAATAGGAAGCCCGGATTGAAATAAAACATTTACGGAAGATTATGAAATCAAATAAATTTGCATGACATATTTGAAAAATGTTAGCTCACAGTTATTTGTTGCTTGTAATTTTTTCAAATAAAACCTTCTTTTATTCTCTAGTGTTTAGTTTACATACATAAAATATCTCTGTGCAAAGCAACAAAAAGTTGGAACCATAGGCCATCGGACCTTTCTGGAATGATCCTATCTCACTGGACGCCGTCGTCAACCAAAATAATAATTATTATAGAAGTATGTGCGTGATTCACCATTGTCCATTCAAATGTGATGGAACATCAAGAGGGAAATCAACACAGATTAATCACTGTCATTTTGAATAATTTGAAATTGCTTTTAATACCTATTTTGACTTATCAAGTTAGAGTCCATAGGGTTTATCCAGAAATTCGCCGCATGTTTAAACATGAGACATTATGGAGAGTAGATCCAATTGTACGTCACGTAACGTTGTGTCTGTGCGTGTGTGGGTTTTGAAACCATTGGGAACAATTCAAAACTCCAAAGTACTTCACACAAGTCTAATCTACCGACAAGAATCATCCATCCCACTATTTATGAATATTCGTATTTACAGGAAAAATATCAATTAATTATATTTTGACACATGCAAATAATTTCCTGATAAGCTCGGAAGGACAGCTGAAAAGACTCTGACGCAAAAAGACATGGACAATCTGACCGTGGCAATGATTATCCAATACTCTCACTATTAAGCCCTTGTTTGCCTCGTGGAATATCGAAAGCGATTTATCTTGTTTTGAAGAATACGTCCTAACCTAATCGTTTAATCAGGCTCATTGATAAACCCTCAAACTTCCACTGAAGCACCGCAACCGCATTCAACACCATCTCTTCTTGTCAAAATGACTAATTCGAAAATCCCAAACACAAAAAAGTTGATGGATGAGATTTTTGACGCCTATTGATGCCTATAAAACCAGTGGATTTTTTTCAAATCATTTAGAGCCCCACGATCCGCTACGAGACAAGTCATAAATTAATTGATACACCCCAAAGTCAAAAAATTAAACAGAGTTACAATGAAATCCTTCATTCTTGTAAGCTGCTTGGTTCTAGCGATCCTCCTCCAACACTCGGAAGCCAAAGGTAGACACATTGAAACTTTTACTCTTGGGGTTTCTTCTAAGTGTTCAATAATTAAATTACTTGATGCTTAATTGTATTTTTTTTGATCGTCGTTTTCCAGGTTTGGCGCGAAGTTTTGAGTATGATTGCAGTGGAAAGGAAGATGGAAATTATCCACATCCATCCAAGTGCACTCACTATGTAGCTTGCGTTGCTCAAACCTACGCATATGAAATGTCCTGTGCCATGAATACTGACGGGACACTCCTTCACTACGTTCAAGACTCTGGGCCAAGTCCACAAACGTCTAGGTGCGACTACCCAGAAGTGGCCGGATGTAAAGGAGCTTGCCAATCCGTCCCAAAAAGTGAAAGAATGAAAACAAAAGTCACTATTGCTCAACGATATGGACAGCTATTGGTGAAGGCCTTTAAGAATACCCGCTCCGGATTCCAATACGATTGTAGTGCGAAAGTTGATGGAAATTATCCTCATCCAACCCTTTGCACTCACTATGTGGCTTGTGTTGCTCAAGCATACGCTTATGAAATGCCTTGTGCTATGAATTTGGATGGGAGTCTTCTTCATTATGTGAAGGAGAGTGGGCCAGATCCAGAGAAATCCTATTGCGACTATCCAGAAGTTGCTGGTTGCCAAGGTGCCCCATGTAAAGCGTAAAAAATAATCAGAGTTCCTTCTGCCCATTTCTAAAACTTTGTGCCAAAAAATAAATAAATTGAACATTGCAAAATTGAACATTTGGAGATTTCTCTCAGTTTTTATTTGCAAAACTTGCCGTTAATTTTAATTCGATTGCACTTCATCCGATGATCCTTTAAATCTTCATCGAGTGCCTTCCTTTTAAGTCTGACAGCCTTAAGGCCAATTTTGACCGCAAAGCCATGATCTAAAGTGTAGCATGACTTGACAGAGCCCGTCTTCTTGTCCAGTGAAGGGAATAAAATTAGGATCTGAAAGTTGCCCGATTCGGTTGAGGAGGATTTGGGTTTTGTCTCCCGAGGACCAAATCGGGCAAAATTTGATATCCTATTTTTTTCCATTCACTGGGCAAGAAGAGTGGCTCTTTCCGGTCATGCCACACTTTAGATCATTGCACTGCGATGAAAAGTGACCATACAATATGATAAAAAGTTGATAATTACAAAATAATCCCTCATTGAATTCCATTGTACTGTTGTCCATTGTATGTTTTTTCTGAAGCAAAGCTCTGTCGTACTCATTTGGGATGAGGGATGAAGGAAACATTCAAATCATTTATTCATTTGGACCATCCACTCGTTTTACTATGTGCACACAACACGCCATTCGCGTTCACATCTATAGAATTAAAATACAAATTGTTATTTTTTCCTTTCTTTCTCATTTTTTACAAATAAGAAGGAGTCTGAAAATGTACCCAAATCGCTTCATCACCCTACTCGAATGTACAATCAGCGTGTACACTTTCAATTCCTTTCGTTTTGATTCTACCCAAATCGCTTCATCACCCTACTCGAATGTACAATCAGCGTGTACACTTTCAATTCCTTTCGTTTAGATTCTACCCAAATCGTTTGTATTTGTTTGGTGACGAGTTGACGAGCTGGAAATAAACCTTTGATGATGTCCATGAACTTTTCTGTCTACCAGATATTTTATTTGCCTACACAATCAAATCAGAACGTCAACTTTGTTTTCTGTTAGTTTATTTCTCATATCTCATTTCTATACAGTAATAGAGTTACAGTTAGAATCCGGTAAAAGATTTTCGTGGTGGCGACGGAATGATATTCTGTGAGTACATAAAGAGCTCCAGCTAAATGGACGGGTAAAAAAGTCGCTGTAAAAAGTACCCAAATCCTTTCATATCAAGTTATATCAACATGCACTTACAAAACATGCACTTTGAATCCCTTTTGTCTTTATAGATTTGTACCTAAACTGCGATTGTTCATGTTGGATTGCTGATGAAGTCGACGAGTATAAAATGAACTTTGGATTGCCCAGTCTGTATTTGATTTATTTCTGTCCTCTAACAGTCGCAATCCAGACAAAAGCGTTTTCTTTGTTTTCCCTTGCTCAGTCATCCCAGAGGGCCTTTAGAATTTTTCCAAGGATTTCGTATAAATATTCCGTATTTTTTGCCATTTCCTTCACTCTCTACCTCTGAACTTCCTCTCGGCTCTCCTTCTTCCAATTTCCTTCACAACTCTAACGAGAATCCCTCACTTTGTATAAAAGACTGAGACTTTCAAACATTTCCACTCGTGGGGAACAAGAGAAATTTCACTTGACATAATGCAATTCACTTCAGCTCTCTTTGGAATCTCACTCGTCCTTACCATCTCCTTCTATTCCACACGTAAGTCAAAGGTTTACGCTAAAAATTAAAGTTAACTGTCCAAAGAATTCACTAAAAAATTATATATTTTGTAAAAAAAAAAGAACTTTTCAAGTAAATGTAAATTGTAAATGTTCTCATCACTCAAATGATTTTGTCAACCATTTTTTGCTCACTTTCTTAGGGTCGGAGGACGTGGCGAGGAAGACTGAGGCGGAAGCTGGCGGGACTGGACAATCAAATGCTGGAGAATTGGAGAAAGTTACTCAAGTGCGGGCAACGGTGAGTCCCTCTCTCTCTCTCTCTCTGTCTTTATAATTTCCTCATGAGTCTACGAATATTTTGAGGTTTTTCTGTTTGATGTTGACTTTCTGTCCACTGTTTGTTTCTCTTGTGGTGGTGGGAGCAGGAGGAGCCCGGGTTAACCAAACAGACTTGCAGTTTGTCAGGAAGAGACTACAGTAAAAGCTCGCTACTATGAACTCGTAAGGGAGATATGGTTTTGGTTCATAATAGCGAATGTTCATAATATGCGTATTATGAACTTGGTTCACTATAAGCGTATTGTGAACTTGGTTCACTATATCCAATGTATAAGTAATAAATATATAGTTTATATATATGTAGTATATTATTTAGCGGGAACTTAAAAGGCACGTATCAGAAATACAATTACGGTCAACAATAACTTTTATTCTAACAAGTTTAGTTTCAAATTACAAATTAAAATATTCTGTTATTGAACGCTGCTTCATTTTTGAAATTTTACTTTTTAAAACAAAATCTCGATTTTTTTAATGGAATTTAAAAGTAAACTCGAATCATCGTCTTGATTTAAAAGCCACAATTTTAAATCCTCCAAATGACTTGCAAATTCCGAATAGTGTTTTAATTAGACAGGGTAGACTTTTCGCGCGGCCATGACAGTTTACTATTTTTTGTGCTCGAAGCATACAGTGTGACGCAAAAGTTTCGTGACATTTTTTTTTTTAATTTTCCCAATTTTAGCCTGAATATGCCTAAATTTTAAGAATAAAATACTTCTGCTGTAAAATTGGATGACGATTTTAATTCTGGGGTCAAAAATCCAAAATTTTAACGATTTCGACCCAAAAATAATTAAAAACAGTTTTTATTGTGTCATTATAGTAAACTGTAATGGCCGCGCGAAAAGTCCACCCTGTCTCACACATTAAACTTTTCTCTCTACGTGTGAGACTCCCTGTCTATGTTTTAATATAGTTTCTGTTCTTCCAAATCACGCTCACGGTTGATTTTGGTAATTTGTTTTCACTCACTACTACAAACTGTAACTTACCATTTTCAATTTCATGAATAATGGACACTTTTTCAGATAATGACAAGTCATTACGTTTTTTTTTACTTTTTCAGACATGCTGGTAACTCCGCGTTTATTTAATTAGGAAATTAAAAAAATAACCAAAAAAAGTAACGGAATTTTATAAAGTAAAAGGAAATGATATGTAACCGCTCCAGAAAAAATAAGGAACCACAGTGAGAAAATATGTCATTGAAAAAATGCCAGTCATTGCATTTCGGAAAATGATAGTTCATAGTAGCCGAATTAAAATACACGGTATTTCAAATGAACGGGACAGATTTTTAGTCCACAATAGCGAAAAGTTCATAGTAACCAAGTTCATAGTAGCCGTATATTTTAACATTACAGTATATGGAACCTTGGCCGGGACCAAGCAAAAAGTTCATAATAGCGAGAAGTTCATAGTAAGCGGGTTTATAGTAGCGAGCTTTTACTGTACTACGAAAATCCGCTACTGGTTAAAAATGTGACCTGTAAAGTCTTCAATGGGGAGAGTTGGTGTTGTGGGGCCATGACAAATACGCATAATAGTGGTGTCGGTACTGCTACGCTCTGTGGTCAATCATCCTGTTCACAGACTGGCGCCTGCAATTTTGCCTACACTGATAACAGTGGACATCTTCAACCTTTGTTAGCCTACTTATATTCGAGGACGATAAGACCCTTTTGCCAGGACGACAACGCGTGCTTATTACCCATCACAAATTTTGGAATTTTTTTTACTGGAGTCACTCTCACTGCGACCCCTTGTGTTTGAAGTTGAAGTTGATGATGATCACCAAGTGGATGAGATACGAGTTTCTCTCTCTCTCTCTTCTCAATCTCCAATTTTATTATACATTTTAGTTTGTATACACTTTGTATTGAATTTTTATTTGATTGAATTATTAATTACTGGTTGAGATCTGCTGATGATCTCTCTTTTCATCCCGTTTAAAATGAATTTTGAATTTTGAAAGATAAATGAAAGACGAAAAAAGAATTGCTAAGGATTCCATGAACACAATTTTATTACATTCAGGTAAATATCATATTTATTAGTATTCTATATGAATCGTAATGTGTATTAAAGAAAAGGTTTCAGATGTATCCAAAACAAATACATAAAAATATAAGGTTCATTTTTTGCTCTCTCATTTTCTTTAATTTTGCGCAACTCTTTTCCCTTCAATTTTCCATACACGCACAAACAAAGTAAAGTGAGACATTGGAGAAAATTCAATAAGAGGATGGAGCAGAGCTCATAGTTGATTACGCTATTCCATTTAATATCCTATACATAATTTATTCCAAGACTTAATTAAATAAACCGATCGATTCGTAAAATTCGTGTATTTCGAGTACATGCAAACTCTCGAATGTGTTGTGCGCGAGTATTCATCACCATTTTCAAGTAAAAAGGATTATAACTTGAATTGATTGGATTTCCCTGGTTAATTAAATTGTTGACTCGAGTTTTGTGTGGGCTTACTTAAAGGGGAGAGAGACACACTTTTAATTAAGAGAAGGGGAAAGGGCGGTACAATCAACTTTAAGTGGCCATCAACTGTCAATTTAGAGGATGAACAAAACTCAACAACAACAGCTACTGCGACACAAAAGGAATGAGAGCTCAGACGTTTCAGAGTTTTGTGCTGGGGAACTTGAACAGAGCGACGTCAGAGTTTTCACTTTTATATTTATCTTTATTTAACTTGAGCTCTCTCCAGTCACAAAAAAATCATGTTAGATTCCGGTACGCTCCGGGCCTTTGGCCGTATTATTAATTTTGTTCGCTGGTTGGGTCTGAGTCCGTACGCGTACAGAGGAGACACGAAGAAAATCACATTTTCCAGCTCCCGAAAATTCTGGTGATTTGTGGCCTCGTTCGCCATTGCAAGTGTGTACAATGGATTTCTGGTATGGCAAAGTTTGTTGTCACTGAGCGATCCCTCCGTCTCTGGACTCTTTCAGATCCGAACCACGTACAACATGGTCATCAGCCTCCTCCTCAACATCAATCACGTCATCACCTGGGCACACTTTGGACACCATCACAAATGCATGAACGCATTCCTCGAGACCACCAGCCGTCTTCATGGTGAGTAATAGTTGGATATTAATGAAACTGTCATTTTACTCGAGAATTACTTTTTTTTATTAGCTGAATTTGAGTGTGGCGGGAAGAGAAAAGGGCGGAATATTAAAACATCTCCAAAGTGGGTCCTGTACATTTTTGGGATTGTCCTGATTGCGGCGGGGTTCGAGGCCTCGCCGCTTTCCATCGTCCACATTCCAAAGAACTTTTCTCATCACTAGCCGCGAATCCAGAGTCGATCATGCCAGTCAAAGTCATCATTGCTCTACTTCACGCTTTCATTGCCGGATTCCATTGTAGTTTCTGGCTCCTTCATGCCGCTACTGTCTTTTGCTTCGTGGCCGCCATCTTGCCCTCCTTACATGAGATCACGTGAGTATTTTCCCCGCATATTTTCTATGGGAATTTCTATCTTGAATGATTCAAGTTGAATCTTTAAAAAATGTTGTTTTATATGGCAGAGTTAAAGGAGGGTCGAGATTGGAAGCAGAGTCTCTATTGAAATTTCAAAATCAATTGAATGTACTACAAAATCATTTCAATGCTGTGTACGGACTTTGGCCTCTCGAGTTTCAAGTTCATGTGATGATCGCAGTCATTTATGCAGCTGCTGTGGGGATCATCAGTGGAGACGCTCGAAATCTGCTTACTGGACTCTTATCTCTCTTCATCCTCCTCGACTTCTTCAACACATTTGCTGAGGTGCACTCAATGTCGAGTATGGCCATCTTATCCTGGAAACGGAAAACAACGTGGCCGTTCTGGTTCCAAAAATTCTTGAGGAGCTGTCGGCCAATCAAAGTGGACGTGGGTGGCTTTTATTGCGTAGACAAATCACTCATTCTGTGCATGATTGTCATTATTGTGGAAAATACCATTACACTCGTTCTCACGTACACAAACGCGGATTAACAAGCATAAATGAAGCTCAATAGCAGGAGTTAGAAATTGGTGTCACAGAGTAGAAAATATATATAACTATTATTTTTTTATTGCTAGATTTTCTTCATGTTTGAAATTTTGAGGTATTTCCATTGTTGTATAACAATATGTTATGTATCATGGTATCCTGTGTCAGTTTAATAAATCGTATTTTATTTCTCAATAATAATTTGAAATGCTTAATTAAAGCGTAATTTAGAATTGAAAACTTACAAAAATTGCTGGTGAAAATTGAATGGGTCGACGAGCGTATGATGTTGAGCTTTTACATAAAGTAGCCTGAATTGAGATGAATACGAATTTTCCAGTTGTGCACGATTAAGATTTACATAACAAAACTCCTGAGAGGAAACTGATGTCAAATGACATTGGAATTACTTCAGGCTTGATGTCGCAACATGAGGGCCCACGTGCCGTAATGAAATACAATATGCTGCACCAAAAGTCGACAGACAATTTCTGTACTCTTTACTGTTTTCTCGACCCTAAAGGGCCGTAAGCCGTAAAGTGAAGAGAAAATAGTCGATTGACATAGAAAATCCACTAATTCGCCGTCTCTTTACTTTTCCTTAGCAAAAAGATTCGTTTTCTCGTGAAAATAACTTTTGTTTGTTCTGAGAATGTTCGATTTTATTTTTCCGTACACAGCCACCAACTTTTACTAGACCAAATAATGATCATTTTTCGAAGAATTAAGGCATTTGAATTTATTTGCACAATCAATTATATTGATTGTGCATTATGTGTAATTAGTAATTACACATCATTTTGGAATTCTTATATTTTTCTGTTCGTAAACAGATTTTCTGTCAGCTTGGCTGGTTGTCCTTTGGCGGGCTAGCAGCAGCTTCCAGGGCTGCGGCGGCCTTTAGGTTTTTCTTTTGATGTTGGCAGACTCCAAAGTTCGTTTGTAATGATTTGGGTGTCGTTTGTAACGTTTTAAGGCCTTGAGGATTCTCTTTTTGGGTGGGGATTTGAGTGTCGTTGGCATTTTTCTTTTTGAAATCATTGCTAGATGCCGTAATGCGAAATCGATCAAATCATTTCTCATCAATTGAAAGACAAACAAACCGTCTCCAAATGGATTTAATAAGCAAAATGAAATTTAATGGCGTCCAACTTCGGCGTGGACAAGGAAAATTCGGATTTGGAACATTTTAGTTTTTCGTCATGATAGAAACAAGTAAAGTCCGTGGTTTTATTTAAATATTTGCTTTTAGAAATTCAACTCTACAGTTTTTAACTAGCTGATGAAATTTCTCAGAAATAAATTGCTTTTTTGTGGTGACGTTAAAAAGTCGTAGTTTGGTATTTCAGAGAAACTTTTTTGGTTTGGGATTTACATAAGCAAATTGGAAATTAAACATTTTCATCACAGAGGTAAAATAAGTGATTCTAAATATCATGACGAAAAACTAAAACTCAATTTAAATGCCGCGTGGAAAAGGCCAAATTCAAAATTAAACGAATACGTCATTTTAGAAATTAAACTCTCTCCAGTTTTCAACTAGAGCTGGCGAGAAGCTTCTCAGAAATAAATTGCTTTTATGGGAAAGTTAAAAAGTCGTAATTTGGTATTTCAAAGCAACTTTTTAGTTGGGATTTACATAAGCAAATTGAAATGTTACAATTTCCATCCTTGAAATTATTCAGGGCCCAAAACATCTGATTATGAGTACAGTACATGGAAAAAAGATATCCGATTTCTTCTCTCCCGCATTGGCCATTAGTCAAATAGAAAATTGAAATTAAACTAAAGAAAATTGACTTTATACTCAGCCCGACCGAAAGCTACTGGCAATGATTGGTTTATTCATCCTCGAGCATCCGCACTGTCCGGTTTATTCAAAGTTAAAGGAAAGAAAAGATATTCCAAACTATTGAAGACTAGAAAAAAATAAAGGGACTGAGCAGGATGCTGAGTAAAAAGGATTTAAAGTACAATTTCCTTATTTTCCATTTCTTTTTTTCATTTCCAGTTCTCCCACTTGCATTTCAGAGTCAAACTGGACAATTTTCAATTCGGAAATTGGGATATTGGAGAAATCTTATCTTTCAAATTGGATGGAATTCTCTCCGGATGTACACCGTATTCGTTGTCTCTCGGGCATTCTACTTCACGGTTGTGAATCCAATCGGGGATTTCTTGAAAACTCCAATAATGATATCAATGGCGGCCTGCTTTGGAATCAATGTGACTGCATTCGGTCTCGTACTGAACCATTTGGGACTCTTCGTCACTCTCCTCAACGGTACTCACAAACGGCGTTGTACAAAATGGAAGGAAATCAGAATCAAATTGAAGCTCAAAGGTCAATAAAATTTCCGTCTAATTACAAAGTCACTGCTCGCTCTAAGGAGCAAGAAAAAGATAACATTGGAATTTTCTGATCCAAAACCATAATTTGTAAAACTCTTTACATTTTTGTCTTCTTTCCTTCTTTACAACTTTTTTAAGGGGCTCGCTGGGAAGAACTTTTGGAGTTGTTGAAACACAAACGAGACACCTCTCGGTCAGCTACTGAACAAATCATCTGTCTCCTCCCATTTTCACTCTACGCTGTGATTCCTCTTGCATGTGGGATAATGTTTTGGCTGAACCCGGACTTGCCCGTCATTCTAATTTCCCTCCTTAGCCCTGCCCAACGTTGTAATCCCTACATTTACCTACCCTTGGTACTTCTGGAGACTTTTGCATTTTTGGTGATTAACATGACCGCCCACATTTTAATTTATTCCATCGCTTCGTTCATCCTCACAATTCGACAAAACCTTCAAGACCAGCTCTGGACAATCCGGTACGGCCATGTTTTATGCTGCTTTCAATTTTCGTAACATTTGATTGGATTTTAGTCGGATATTTGTTGGTCAAATTTGATCAAGATTCAGTCAAAGGTCAACACTTTTTCTCTCTGAGAAAAGGGAGACATAAATTGTCATGGGAATTAAAATACATCTGACGTCACAATTTGAGGGCACTGTTTTGATTCTAATTGACGTCAAATTCCCAATGCGAATTCCATGACCTTTTTAAAAGCAGTTCATGGAATTTTGATGGGAATTTAACAGGAAAAGTTATTGAAATTCTGTGTGATGAGACTTTGACATCATCTCGTAGACTTTTGATAAGGTTTTCTAACGGATTCCTTTGTCGATTGCGAACAAAATGGAAAACAGAGTCGTCAAGTAACTCGTCATTTGTGGGCGTTACATTTTCATTAGGGTTAATATTTTTTTAAATTTCACAAAGTCTGAATTTTCTCTTGTGACTTGATTTATTTTTGAGTAGGAGGAGCTCTGGGAATGAAGAGACTGTGAATGCCATCTACACAGCCCTTCGGAACATAAAATTCACGATGGAGCTCTTCAATACGGCTGCAGCTCACGGGATATTCCTCGCCAAAACATTCTTTATTACGGACTGCATTGTGGCGGGCTTTACAATGATTCAGCAGGCAAGGGAGGGGCATTTCATCGAGTCTGGAACCGCCTTTTTGATTTTTATTCTTTGCTTTGGCTCTTTTTGGGGTATTTTTAATTCTGCTTTTGAGATCCCCGAAATGATCAAAGAGTTGAAGAATGAATTGAGTCTAAAATCCCAGTCTTGGACAGACAAGACTAAAAGGCGAGAGTTTAAAACTAAACTCAGGTCTATTCCCAATAAATTAGCCATCAAAAGCAGTGGATTTAATGCAATTGAACGGGAGACCACGCCAGCATTTGTCGATTACGTTTTTCAACAAATTGTATCTCTTCTTCTCACATTTTGATTCCTATATTTCTCATTCGAAATCGTCATCTCAATTCATCCTTCTCCCATTTTCAATGTACATGTAAGCAAATATTTCATTGAAAAAATATAATTTATTTGTAGAACTTAAACGAAACCCAGTTAAATGTGTACTTGAGTAAGTCAATTTGGAATTTTGTTTGTCTCTTTACTTACAATTAGCTCAATAGATTTATTCAAGATTTTGTGTAGGAAATTCTGCGATTGAATGCACAATTTGACCACAGCAGTTGAGGATGGAAAACATATATTTTTTAATGAAAGTAAATTAAAATGACTTAAAGTGATGGTTTTTTCACTACAATATAGTAGTTAAATTGGATTTTGATTAATGATTGAAGTACCAAAATTATTGTTTATCAATTGTAATACTGATATAGTATTATTTTAGTTATACCTTATACCGTACGGGATAAAAGGTTAAAGTACTCTCGTATTGTGAATGTATGCACATGTCAGTTATAGCTGTATTCTTTTCATACTATCCATAAGTGCACTAACACCCTTCGAAATCATTTTCAATCAGCGGTCATAATTGAAACACTTAAAATACGTTTTATTCAATATTTAATTCATAAATCAATGTACATACAACAACAACAACATCATCAACAACAACAACAACAACAACAATATTACAATATGAAAGAATTCTGTTGGACACAAAAAAAATCATTAAAGAACTTGATCAATGTTGTGAAATTTAAATTGTAATATTTATTGCACTATTAACTCTGCTAGTGCTACTCATATTAATATCTTTATCGAAAAGTGATGAGGAGATCCGACACTTGAGACGTAATGAAGTCAACAAAGTTGAGAGTCGAAGTCCTCTCCATGAAATTAAAGATGCCAATGCGGATCCCCACATTGGGCACGGAACGTATTCACCTCATTATAAAGTCTCGATGAGCCTTCAAGGCCAGTTTCTGATTGGCCAGCAACACGCCATTCTTGAACTCGTCCATCAGTCCTGGAATGGAAAAGCCCTTGTCATACGTGACGATGAAGATGAGCTTGACGTAAGCACCGCACAATATGAGCGTTAGGGAGAAGAGAGGATTCGTCTCTATTGAGAGGATCCCAGAATACCACATGGACACGGATGCAGTGATCAGCTGCCACTTGTACAGGAAAATCAGGTTCGCAAACAATAGATTGAAATATTTCAACTTGAGCTCCAGCCGTCTCACCTCATCATATTGATCCGACACGACCCAAAAGTCAATTGACATGTCCGGTGACCTTTTCAAAAAAATAAAATATTTAAATGAAAATTCCAATTCACAATACTAATAAAAAAAAAGCCCAAGTTCAAAAGCAATGAGAGTAGGTATTAGTCAATCGTACATGAAATATCGAGCTCCATCCTCCAGATTCGTTCGTGTTTGCTCTATGAATGCGAGCTGGATAAAAATACCATAGTACATGATGGCAAAGAAAGGAAGGGACAGGGTCACTTCATTGGCTAGGATTAGCCAATGAAGAGTCGATGTTTGGTATTGGAGTGGGAGGACTGAGAAGTAGGATTGGACGGACGTGCTATTGAACGAGTAGATGAGCGTGGTCGCGGCTGGTAGTGTGAAGAAAAGTGTGTTGGGTGAGCCCAGAATGAGCCACTCTTGAAGCGAGTAATTGGCTCGTTTCGCTCCGTTCCCAGGATCACTGATGTCTAGCTGGTTGAAAATACTCTCCCCCACATCTGGATACTTGAGGAACAGATAGTACGCCCACACGAACATTCAGGAAAAATAGGATGCGATGAGGATGTGAAAGGACAAATGAGAGAGATTGAGATCCTTATTCCAGAGGATGCACTGAGTGAGCCGGATGTTAATGTACAGACAATTTACAAGCCCATTGATCATCCAAACGAGCCAGGTCAGGTACCGAGCTGATCTTGTGCTCTGATTCAACTTGAGGACTTGAAATTTTCCAGTTTGGTAGTCGAACCGGATGGGGAGAAGGTCGACGAGTGAGTAAATAGAATGTCCAGTAGTTTCCGTTCAAATCCTGTCGTTTGAACATTTTCTCTGTGTCCTCCTCAAAAGAGAAGGACAGGTAGAGGAACAAGGAAAATATGTGTGACTCCTTTTTGATACTCAACTCTAAACTGGAGAAATGGCTCCAGGAGGGAATGAGCAATGTACAGGGAAAATAATCCATTATAGTTAAACTTGTACTTATTAATAATTATTGAGTCAAGCTCGCACATTATCCATCCAACTGGAGCACTCAACTTGAAAGCAAATGCTGTCGTATAAGTGGATATACCTAACTTAGGCTTATATAACTTAATTAACTTTTGTTACTTAAGTTGTATAACTTGCTGGTTGAAGTTGCTGCTACGGATATCCAGTTCTCATACATACTACAGTGTTTGCTTTTAAAAGTTGAGTGCTCCAGTAGGATAATGTGCGAGGTTGATTCAATAATTATTAATGAGAAATTTAATTAGAAGAGACTTTCCAATATACAGTATGGGTCAAAAGTTCTTGAACACGTGTTTTGTGTAATATTTCCTAAACTATTGAATTGAGTCACGGCTCAAAGAATTCTCAGGGAAAAAAGTATTAATCTCTGTTAATTATTAATTAGGTTTATTGACCCAATAGTGCAAGTGGATGATTTTCACCCGACATATCCCTTTTTTCGAACCATTTTTTCAAGCGATCAAAGTGAGTGCACTGAGTGGACTTGGGCCATTCGACCAAATCTATGAAAGATAGAGTTTGTTCCCGTCTTTCAAGTGGGTTCTGTATCTGCTTTGTAGTTTCTACCGTTTAGTATAGTTATAGGGAAAATACCAAGTGGGTGATTTTACCCGACGCTCCTCTACTAGGAAATAATGGACTTGGAACATGTGTCCAAGAACTTATGACCCATACTGTATATTCTTGCAAATAGTGTGGATTTCTGTTACGTATTCGGGTTGCTGCTACGGATACCCAGTACTCATACTACAGTATTTGCTTTTAACTTGAGTATTCCAGTAGGATAATGTGCAAGGTTGATTCAATAATTAATGAGAAGTTTAATTAAAAGAGAGTTTCCAATATATTTTCTTGCAAATAGTGTGGATTTCTGTTACGTACTTGGGTTTTGCAAAGTCCAAACACTCACAAAGATATATAATGAGACATTTGATGAGGACATTTTTAAAATGTACTTGGACATTTGGCTGAAGAGAATTTAACCATTTTGGAAATACCGTCTGTAATGCAAGGATTGTAGAACATAAAGGTCCGGACAATACGAGTAGTTACGAGCGAGGGAAATCTTTCCCTTTTAGTTGACGTCACTTGGAGCGGAAATCTCGACAGTTTCACTCTTCCACACAGTGCGTATACCGTTTAAAACCTTTTATTATACGAAGTAGAAGTTGCAAATTATGCTCATATACCTTATTTAATTCCGCTTTTAAGATTCTACAAGGGATTAATAATACAAACATTTTGTGACTTTTAAATGGGTAGAAAAATAAATATTAAGATAATTAGTTCTCAAAACTCGCGTACTTTGACGCTGATCGGACAAATCTTCTTCTCTCAGGGGCTGCGCAATTCCTTCTCTCTTACTTTTCGTCTCTTTTCCTCTTCAAAATGAAATGAAAAGTCGTATACAATAAAACTCGTTTAATAAAACCTTTTTGATTAATTCTCACATCGCTTTTCAATTAAATTTATTACTTCAAAATACACAAATCCATGAAATAATTATTGTGCAGCCTTTTTGAGATTAATTTTTGTTGTTTATAGATAAATATAGATAAATTCACCAGTAATTAGAGAATGAATTTAAAGTGAAAAAAAATAAAGATCATTAAAAGGGGAGAGAAGAATCCTGTAGACAACTGCATTTTTTGAAATGAAAAATCTTTCGATTATACTTATAAATAAGTTATTTTGTTTGTTTCGTCCCCTTTGCTTTGGAGCTTTTTAAAAATTGTTTCTTTTTTTTTGTTGTTGACACGTTTCGTTTGTTGTGCTATTTTTCTTGCCTCGTTCAGGAACTTCATTTTGATTCTTGTACGTAAAAATTCATTCAGTACAATCTTTTCAATTTCAGGCTCTCGTTGTCGAATTTTTTCCCCAATTAATTTTGTACAATTAATAGTCTGATAAAATGTAGAGTTTTGAATTCTTTCTCACACAATTTAACAGTCTGGAAAAGCTTTTTGAATTGAAGTTTACCTTGCCTTTTCTTTTACATTTAGCAAACCATAATTTACAGAGGTTTTCATTTTTTACTGGAAACCGATGAAACAACAAATAATTCCCAAGCTTAAATTTTACACTCTCCGTATTTTCACAGTTTGATACAGCACAAGTAAACGGCATTATAAAATACAACACTATAAGTACGTGGTGTAATTAATTAACTGTAAAATGTATAGAAACTTATAAAAGGAAGTTTACATTTTACAAAACACAAGTTGTAAAATATAATCAAAATGATGTACAGAGTATAGAAATTTTGAATTCCCAAGAGGCGTCATCGGCATTTGAGTTACAGACAGAGTTTACATTAACAGTATAGTGGTGCACCTCACACACTTTTGCTCTCTGTCGATGTAAACTCGGCACGAGTAATCTGATCGGCGTCCAACTTCATGAGTTTATTCAGCTTAATATAATTTAATTTTAACGTGATACTTATATTTAAACATGTGAAAAATTATCGTACAATATGCAGTTTTATGTGGAGAATTTTATTAAAAAATTGTTCGATTTTTTAAATTAGCTACTTTAGCTATAAAGATTTATTAAAACTAAACTCCCATATGCAACAATGTTAATGTTTCTCTTTCCGCTCCAACATACGTCGTCGACTCTCAACTTTCCCTCCCACTCCACCCACCGATTCTTCTACACTGCGATTGTCCGTACCTTCATGTTCTACAATCCTTGCTGTAATTGAGTTTTTGATGAGTTGAAGCTGAGGCTATGCGAATTCGCGTAGTCATCACAAATTTGTAGAAGGTTCAGAGAGCTTTGAGATGTTGTGAGAAGACAGATATGTCATCAGCGTAGACAAGGTGATTTACAAATTCTCCAAATATTTGCAGTCCGTATTTTGACGAGGAAAGTTTTTTGCTGAGATCATCGATGTAATGTTAAAGAAAGTTCCTTTTGTCTATAACTTCTGTAATTACGACACAAAATGTAAATCGATACTACAGATCAATGTATAATAGTAATAATAATCTTCAAAAAATATGTGGACGTCAATACTGCATAGCAAACGGCTTCATTTTTATTCAGCTTTTTCTAGGTGGGTGATTTTTACCCGACTGTCCCCTACATTTAAATGTGTATAGGATTTATTGAGGATAATAATTAAAATGAATATACATCTAGACAATTATGGTTGGCCATCTCCATTTAATGGGCCCTCTTATTTAAATAATCGTAATTTGTTGGCGATTCTCTGAATATTATTCAGGTTCAAGAATTTAGTTATTTGTGTAAACATTAAAAGCTTTAAATTAATTACAAACCCCATCAAAAAATCATTTACCAGTTTCAGGTTGAACTGAAATTCGCATCGGACGTTTCCTGTAAACGCTCGGATCTATTCTTTTGAGAACCCATCGCCCCTTCTCCAGTTGCCTCCTTAACCAGCGTCCAAAAAGGTCACTTCCCCAGCAGACCATCGTCAGGATTATCAATGCATAACTCTTGACCTTAGTGAAAAACCTTACGAAACTCCATCGGGTAGGGAAATGGACGCAGAGAAGTTCAACCCCGAAAACGGTGCAATTTAGTGCCGACAGCCCCAAAAAGATGTAAATGAGACCCTGAATCAAATTCGATGACAAATAGAGCGGCTCAAACCCTTTCCTTTCCTCAGCCGCTACATTGAAGTCCATTTGGAATCCAAAACTCCACTTTGTCCTCGGAATGCGCGGGAGATTCCACTCGAGCCAGTTTTGAAGCCCGGACTCTACGAAAAATCGCTTAAGGGATCTCTCCATAAACCAACCACTGATGTAGCCATCGACCAATACCCAACCGAGATCCTCCTTCAATAATGATTCTGTTCCCTTCGTAAAGACTTTCTTCTTCTTCTTGTTCCCCGTCATCTATTCCGAGCTGCCCTTATTGCGATCCCCCTGGACTTCCGGGACGAATCTCCTCAGACTCAACTCGTAGTCCACGAATGCCGTTTTCTCGCACTTTGAGAGGATTCTTTCGATTGAAGTGAGAGGGAAGTCATCGGGGTACAATGAGAGCATGCGAAGGGCTCTCTTCATCTTCAGCATGTCATCGTCCTTCACCCTCCCTCCCGTGCACAAATTTGTGTAGTTTTGTAATTCCCGAGGCTCCATATTGATGAGTTCCCTCCCGCTTTCCACCCGGGCCCGTTCAGTTTCATCCGCCGCGCCCCAGGCATACCAATTTGTCAACGTCCTCCCAAACTTGAAGAGGGCAAGGAGGTGGCTCTTTTCCAATTCGGGGTAGGCTGAATGGAGATGGGTCCACTCCCTCACTCCCTTTCTTTGTTCATACACGACTTTCAACATCCAGGGATTGATTTCCGGGACGAGGGGTGAGTACAGCTTGAACCCGTCACGATCCAGCTCCTCAAAATCTTTGTACGGGATTCTCTTTTTCGGTGCGGTCGAGCCGGCCGTCAACATTCCGCGGTAAGAATGAGAGAGGATGATGGCGGAGGGGAGCCAGAGTGAGAGGAGGAAGCGGAGGACGACCGTTCTCGTTCTCCTCGTTATCGTTATCGTCATCGTCGGAGATGAAGTCGTCTGCTGGATTGGACTCGAATCCGGTAAATTGCCCGCTTCCAAAAAGACTCGGAGCATGAGCAACGTCCCACGAACAAAATAATCCAGTCCGCTCCTCAACCTGGAAATAATTATCCAGCTCGTTGAATCCGTTGTTCCCTCCGCAGTCCCCGAAACCAGATGACAGATGAGTATGGACAAGGTCAAATGGACGAGGGCGATCCAGAGCCAGAGGACAAAGGTGAAGGGGTGAGAGAAGGCCGAGTAGTCCACCGTCTCTGCCTTTAAGGCACACGTGAGGAAATTGAAGGACTCTGTTCGGACGGGAATGCGGTCAAAGAGCAAACTTGGATGAACTGGCAGCCGGAGCGCCACCGCTGGAGTCCACTCAGGTGGTGGGTCGAAACAGCCTCGGAACATTCCGTTTGAGAACCGGCTCTGGATTTCATTGGCAATCACATAGTCCGCCGAGTAGTTCCATAATTTGGAGCGCTCGAATCTGTCAACTTGTTCCATGCAGTTCATCCGGAATCCTCCATCGTCATACCTCACACCCTGCACTAAAATGACGGAGCGGATCCTCTCCAACTCTTTAAGTGAGACTGGAGCGTTTAAACGCCAGTTCATGACCCGAGTTGTGTTCCCAAGTGACCTCAGACCCACTCCATACGACTCATTCTTACTTGACGAAGCAGGGATACCTGGCTGAAGCGAGATCAAGTTGGTCACGAGCCAAAGATGAGGGGCGCAGCGAAAGCAGGGGAAGAGAACGTGACGGATCCGAAAGGATTTTTCCCATCTCTGCTCCTCCATTTAGTGCACACTAGTAAAATTGCACTCGTTTTAAAAGTATGCATTTTTGTTCAAGTTCTGCTATTTGGTTTTTATTTTTGGCAGAGAGAGAGAGGTTCTCGTGCCAAAGGTTTTTCTAGATAATTTATGATGACACACGATTCGTGTGTGTGTGTGTATGTGTGTGTGTTGAAAAGGAAAAGGTTTTTTGAGCTAATATTACGCCCTGCACAAAGTTGCGGAGGTGCAGCCCCATTTTTGCTCGTCCTTTTGCCTATCAGTTGGAGATAATAAGCGTGTCTCATTCAATGCCATCCCTGTGTCATTTATATCCATGATAATTTTAAATGTGGTCTTCCAAACTTTGAAAGTTTGACATGGAAATTTGTGTAGGAATGAGCTCAGAGGAGTTTGATACACCCCTGCAAGTAAATGTAAAAACTCTTCATAGAAAAACGCGAAAGCAATTGGATGAAGACAAAATGAATGTCAAATTCATATATAGATCGGCTTTAGGATTTTTCTTCCCAGAATTTATTTTACAATGTACATCCTGGAAAAATTCAATCATGCTGGTAAATATAATTGCTATTTTCGCATTTACAGTAATGATCCTGCGGTTATTGTCTATCCCATTGAAGCACTTTACTTGTGAAGACCGTCTTAGTATTAAACTAAAATGGTTGCTAGACTGTGAGCTACACAAGAAAACAAAGTTTTTATCTGTACCAATGAATTTACTGTAACTAACGATAAAAGATTAGTTTATATAATTATGATACAATTGTTCTCCTCACTTACAGTTTAAACATATTCATTGCTCGTGAAGCGTCCATGCAATTGCGAACAGATGAGTTTGAAGGTACGATACTTGTAGTAAACTGGCTTCTGGTTGCTATAGTGAATTTGATGAAGGATCTGTGGGGAAAGAAAGACAAAAAAAACTACTTGCTGAAAAATAAAATCCTCTGTATATTTATTGCACAAGGACGAATTTCCACCTGCAGCTCTCTCGTTTTTTCTGTTTTTATATACATATTCTGAGAGTGGATGCGGATGGCATAGAGAAAATCCAACCTGTTCATAGCTGTAGATCCTTTGAGCTCCAGCGAGCTCCAGTCCATCATTTGTAATATTTGCTTTAATACCAAGATGACTTAACACATTCTCGGGCACCCTCAAACACTCATGATCAGGACTCAGTGAGGGTTTGACAGTCACTGTGCAAGCATCAAGCATCGTCGCCATCCCAATCACAGGCTCACCTGAAGAAAAGTAAAGCAAGGAGGACGACCATTCACAATACTATCTACACACATAAATTAAAAATATATAAATTTACGTTTTCCCTCGCCATCTCGGTCCGAAGAGATGCTGACATGGATGTAGGAGAAAACTCGAACGCCAAGGCGGAATTCCTCATAATTCTATAAACAATTTTTTTTCAAAATTTCATGTAGAAGCCAGCAGAACAAAAAAAAAAATCCATAACGGTTTCCTAAATCTTGCTAATTCTTGAGATAGGAAAAAAACCTCACCCCAGTCAAATTGCTCGTCCCATTGATTTCAATCGTGGGCTTCTGAGGAGGAAGAGCCTTCGGCCCAGACTCACAGCTGCTTCCCCGCAACATTACCGCAGAACACAAAACAAAACAATTATTTTGCATATTATTCTCACTCTACCTTCACGCACAACCATACAGACAGACAGACAGACAAAATCTTTGAAAAAATGTGTAACTAGCCCTCAATTTTTAATTCATACTCTAAATGAGGTCCCTCCCACCCAATCGACACAAAGTTCAACTCTTTACCACCAACTCCAGTCCTTAAGGGGGAACTCGCGTTGATGAAAATGAAGGCGAGGAGCGTGGGCTGCAAGTCTTGGGCACTAAAGCTCAAGGACCCTCCACAAACCCTGCAATTCATTTAAAAAATAGGTCAGTTTTGAGAAGCTAGAAATATTTCTCATTTCTCATTTCTCTAGCTATTTTGTACAATGTATATATCATTTAGAGTACTTGTAGGCTTCCCGAAGTCCACCCGTGGGGAGGACTTCGTAGAGTCTGAAATAGGAGCAGGCACAGCGATCCTCGAGCCAACAGGATTCGAATTGAACATCCACCTTGACCGTGAGGGACTTGGCAATGGAATTGGCATCCAGGGTCAGTGTGGTTGTGTGCCGAGATTTGAAATGGCCAATACGGTCACCCCCCACGTGGTGGGAAATGCAGGCGACGGAACTTGGCTCCGCCTCGCCAACAAAAGTTGCCACGGCAATGATGAAAAAAATCTTCATGATTTCTCTCTATTCGGATATCAATTGCAAGGGAACTCTCAATT
Source organism: Gisinianus flammeolus (assembly GCA_034699125.1). Classification (NCBI taxonomy): domain Eukaryota; kingdom Metazoa; phylum Arthropoda; class Collembola; order Symphypleona; family Katiannidae; genus Gisinianus; species Gisinianus flammeolus. The sequence goes on along the minus strand of JAIUND010000473.1, from coordinate 6,464 downwards.
TCCTTTGAGCTCCTCGCCTCAATATCTCAAAGTGGGTTGAAAACAGGGTGTTTTAATTAATTGACAGGCCGAAATTGTCTTTGTTGTTATGGGTCTGTGGGGATTCAAATTCAAATGTGATCAGGGTGTGGAAATGAGCAGGTGGAATTTTGGACTGCTGATTAATTGAGCATTTTTGATGGATCATCATTCTGTTCATCTGTCCTCACATCCTGTTTTTTGAGGACTTGAGTGGATTTTTTGAACTTGAACTTTAAAGTGAATGAAACAGGATATAGAAATCATTTTAAATATTTTATAGCTCTTGACAATTTTAATTGCAGTTTCCACACATGCCCAAAATGACAAGGAAACATCCAGACTTGAATTAAAATGACAAGGAAATAAAATATTTCAAGTGTAATTCCCATGAACTCGACAATTAAAATGTCACTCAATGGAAGTTCACAAATTCCTGTTGAATCAAATCCTGTCACTTCCAAGGCTCGTTATCAGATCCGTTTGGATCGATCCGCATCCGACTTTTCCTCAATCCGCGGATAACGGTTTCAAGCAGATCGAATTGGATTTGTATCCGATCCGATCGGACTGCGGATCGACCCGGAAAGTTGAGGCTCAGAGTCCGGCGAAGAGAATGGAAAATGAAAAGAATTTCATTTCGGATTGATTTTCAGTTTCTTTGAAAGTGAGATGATGTGAGACGATGAGTGGGAGAGTTGTGATGAGCAGATGGACTTCTCTGCCCATTTTATACTCGGACAGTCTCATAAAGTACGACGGTTATTTCCGTGAAGAATGCCAACATTTTTTCATGTTTTTTCTCTCTCTTCCATTTTTACAGAGTTTTTTAAAAGAATACATATTACGATTTTTCTCGCGTCCAACCTAAAATGCGGAAATAAATTCACATCGAAGCGTAAATATAGAAGATGTTGGTCAGGAATATCGTTATTATGAGTGACTTGATCGCGAGTCTAATTAAAAATTCACAATGTCCGTGACCTTTAGTAATCCTGAGATTTATGAAGATGTGGAAAAATGCCAAGTAAAAGAGACAAGAAAAATTCATGCGATGAATGGTGTTATCAAAAAAAAATCCTTAAATCACATTTACAGGAAGAGGAAATTCTAAGAGCAAGATACATTTTGCAAGATACATTTTTTCCTTCTCGAATAGTCCACGAGCTTTTGCTTCCACATTCGAATTGACATTGCTCCTCATTTAACTAATAACTTGACCATCAACTCTCTTGACCCCTCACATGACGTAACATCTGTGCATAAAAATGCACAATTTTTTAACTGGGCGTTTTTGGTGTGATGCAAAATGCGCATTTGATTATAATAAGCAAATATCAAATGAGGAAATTGAAACGCAGCTTTCACAGTGTACTAACAATAGATGTCGAGTATGCATTTTCAATCAACGATTCTTAACTTCAAAATCCTAAACACTGCGAGCATGAACAATTTTGTGATGGCAAACTTTAAGAATCCCCAATTATTATACTTCATACTTATGAAAAATAGTTGACACGCTTCTTCAAAGTATAATAGAAATACTACAATCAAAATTTCTGCTTGACTTTACTTTACTATTCAACACACATTTTCTATTGTTTGTATTCTACAAATTCTACTTTGTCTTTAGTCAAAATGGGATATTTTCTGTTCGCTTTTTCCGTGTGCATGAAGGAAAGGAGAGCGAACGTTGATGTCCTTGATTTTTCGCGGTGCGAGTGTGAAAGAGTCGACAAAATAATTCTCAAATTTTATTTTCCACAATTCTGACGATAAAGAGAAAAAGATAAATCTTGATAAATTATAGTGAGATTTGGATACTAATCAGGTATTTAATTAATTACACTATTTGTTAAGTATTTAAATTGTTCTTTACATTTCGATCCGTAGGATGTAAAATCTCTGTAAAAAAACCTGATTACCTGATCTCATCACGTACTCTTCTTCGTTGCACATACAATACATTTCCCATCAAATTCGTACATTTTGTAATCGTAGTTTGGTGTATTTAATTATTACTGCTGTATTGACAATGTCACAAAAGTATATTTTATATGATTTGTCGCATTTCTAATTTGTACAGGTTTGAAGTTGTAAGGACCTTACAGTAAGGTGAGAGTAAAAAGTTGGTCACGACAACAAATTCCAAAATGGACAAGTCAACTAAAGTAAGTCAAATTGTATTTAGTTTGATACTTACATTTTCATTATATTCACTTCAATCATTAAATTACTTGAATAAAATGAATAGCCCTACAGATATGATGCATGATTTTTAATTTGTAATACTCTGTAAAAGAAAACACGACTGCTTTTATTGTATTTTTGTTTCTTGTCCTACTTCTCCATATGGTGGTCAAAATTCTCAGGTTCATAGTACAAAAATAGAGCAATCACCACCAAATAAATTAATTGAGTTTATTTTGTGTTTTGTACAAGTTTGTAGTCCGTGGGAGTGAGAGATTGAAAAATCAAAACGTCGCTGCTGCTCCGAACAATTCGGATGACCAGCAAAGCAGGAAAAGGATTAAGAAAAACGCTCAGACGAACAAGAATATTGAAGAGATGGATATGAATTTAATTAACAAATTACCGAATGAGGTGAGTCGATAAAAATATAAATTCTACAATAATAACAATTTTCGTCTACAATTCCCATAATAGATATTCATGGTTTGTATTATTTTGACAATTGCAAGTTGACACATTTTCTAAATTTTAATTTTTTGTATTGTCCTCTTATGTAGATGTTTCTAAAGGTATTTAAAAAACTGTCCATTCGTGACCTTTTCAACTGTCGGGCTGTGAGTTGGCGATGGAACGAAATCTCCACTGAACTCCTTCAAAATCAACCCGACAATCTACTGACCTTCGAGTTTGATTACGATACAGGAATCTACGTTCAATGTGTCAACGAGATTTTTGGAACGAGGACGCTGGAGGAATTGATAAGTTGTTTCAAAACTTCCGCCAGTTTCCCATTCACCAGCTTCAACTTCCCGGGTGTTTCCCAGCATCTGCATGATTCTTGTCCAGATTTTATGATCATCGTCGGTCCATCCATCAAATCATTCGCTGTATGGTTTGAGTTGAATTCAGGGACTGTGCAATTCTGGCGCACTGTGTGTGGCCAAGGATTTACGGTGGTCCGACTTGCACTCTCAACAAATTCTGGTTCGGTTCCAAGCTAAAGTTTCTCAATTGAAATTACAACAAATCCGGGAAACGCTGAATAAATATCCTCGAGGAATTTGGATTGAAGTTCGGGAAACGTGGACAAAGTCTGAAGACTTCCTCAATCTCTCCGAGTTCAAAAAGTCCATCACTCATTTTTCCTTCCGTCCATTCCCCACCAATCAAAATATTGGGACTGTCAACTGTATCAATTTAATTGGATGTCATTTCCAATTTGTCCAGTATTTGGCCATCAGCGACGACTGGACTTTGTCCAATGCCATTGTTTTGAAAACCCTTCTGATTCCGACTCTTCACCATCTCAAAACCGTCCGATTTCTCAACTCGTCCGAATCCAAATTCTCAGCGGTATTTATTTCTCAAATTTTGAAGACGACACCAAAATTGGAGAATATTTTTGGTCCTCCTCTCAAATTTGTGAGTCTCATTCAAAAGCACAACAAGTTAAAGGAACTCAAAACCGTTTTCTTTGACTGCTCTCACTATTACAAATCTCTGGAGCCTCCAGACTGGAGGTATTCCGAGAGGATTTGACGGTTTTGGCTAAATTAAAATCCAGTCTGGAAGAATTTCAGATGCCTCTTTATTTCAAGGAAGGACATAAAATCTATCAATTTCTTCGCTGAACTTTGATTTTGTCCATTCACATGAAAACCCTCTCAAAAAATTGCGTCTCGTGGCCACGGACGAATTCCAATTCACTCACGTGCCCATTCTGGAGAAACTGGAAATCCTGGAATTTTGCCCGCTTCTCCAGCACTCGACTACTTCGCAATTCTTCCCCGATGGAGTCGACATCAAATTGACATTTCCAAATGTCACTTCTGTTTACATTCATTTCCCGGATTTGTATCAAAACAATTTTGGTGGGAGAAATCCGGTGGATTTACTTGCAACATATTTCCCACCCAAAATGTTCATTCCGGGCGTTTCACTTGGGTCCGTCATTCATCTCAAGTTGAGTCATTTTTTTGCAGTCGCTTTTCTCGAGAAATTGCGGGCTCTGTTCGGAAATTTAAAAATCCTCAGTTTAAAATGTAGTGGCTCGAAGCCGTCCGACATCCCCCAAGTTGCTTTTCTCTCTGGCCACGACTGGAACATCTGAATCAGCAAATTAATTTGGGCCTTTCTGATGACAAACAGAGATATCTCGACAGTATTTTGACTGGACTTCCAGATAAGAAGTGTGACGAGCTGCGATCGATTCCATCTTCAGAAATTGACTTCAAAATCGATAACTATCGAACTGGTCCAGCAATAAAAGATTTGAAAGGTAATTGCAATTTATAAATATCTTGTAAAAATACTCAACATATTTATTTAGTGAGTTGTGGAGAAAATGTTGTGGTTCTTTTGTTTGTGTGTGTAGATTTGAGATATTTGAGAATTCTCTTGTCGGGGCTAAAGGAATTGAGTTCCACAAATCGTTTGTTCTCTGTTGCTGGAAAGTACGGATTCGGAAAGGAAATGATGCCCGGGTTGAAAGTTTACATTGGATTTGAAGAGTCCTGTACTTTGGATGAGAGAACGAGTGAGAATCGCACAAAAAACATTTACAAAATATTCTAGTTATTTATTTTTGGTGGTAAAAGTACTTAATAATTAAAATTGATGATTTGTTTGTAGAATTTCTTCCCGTTTTGGATCCAATCCGATCTTTTGTGACCATCGACGACATCATTTCAATTCGGCATCTTCTTACTTAAATTAAATTTGGACTTTATGCTCTTGTTTTTCCTGTAATTTTAAATTGTAGTTTAAAAATAGAAATTGTCTCGAGAAATTGTAGTTTCTATTAGTAGTAGTATAGTATCTATAGTAGAAATTGTAGTTTCTATTAGTTGATGAATTTTTGTAGTCCAAAGATTTGAGTAAGTTAATTTTAATGCGTATGACTGTATTTTCATGGCCATTGATGAACTAAAGTAAAGCACGAAATGGCAGATGTAGAGAACGTTGGAATTTCTCGAGCAATTTTTATTCCGGTTTTTAGTTGGAGCAAGAAATTATTTAGTTATTTCGGCATTTAAGTTTCAAATAAATTTTATAATCTCAGAAAATGGAAGTGAGTCATACAGCAGATCAACGCCATTTATACAGTTGTCTCAGATTTGGCGGCCCCTTAGAGTAAAAGACACAAAAAAAATTAAAGTCAATCCGGTAAATTAAATGTTTAATAAAATGTCTACATAACTAAAGAATTACTGACTTTAGCATTTTGTCTTTAACTCGTTTGAGAATTTTTCTTACCTCAAAAGGACGTTGGCAAAAATAAATTGAAAATAAATTGAAGCAATTCGACAATTCGGACAAACTTTTACTCCCCATCGTTACTAGAAATGCCAAAGCCGATTTCGTATCCCAACTCGAGTTGGAATTTTGTGTGTGTGTGTGTATGTGTGTGTGTGGGTCGAGGCTTTAAAATAATTCCTATTGGATTGTGAATTTGCTCATTGAATGCTTGGAAATAAGTGCCTGTCCAGTCAAGAGAGAGAGAAGAAATGTACAGCACAGTGGACATATAAAATTAAGTATCTCAGCAGATAAAGTTGAAGCTTAAATTCCTTTGGTGGAGTTGAAGTGAGCAGACAAAGTCGGTACCTAAAACAGCTCAACTACATTGGGATTTGTTGTCACGACGACGGCGACGCGTCTCGTCTGAAAAATGAAATGTGAGATGACTGTACTCGACTTTATGATGGCTCGACAGAAATCAAAGTCTCCGTGATGAGGAGGAATACACACAAAGAAAGAGAAAGAGTCAAGTCTAGAGCCCAAAGAAAATTTCAGACTTGCTGATGCTCGCCGTCCCTTTGGAAAATTGTGGTCGTAAAAATTAATTATTCCCACAATGGATAAGTTGAGCAACTTTGTGATGACGACGCCATCGGAAATTTGGAAATGAAACTCTTAAATTCCACTCTGGGGGAATGCGCGCAGGGCATATTCAAAAATTGAATACATAAATGAATTTATTTGTATCGAATGAAAATCACAATAAATAAATCAATAAACGAGAAATATGTAAATTGTAGCAAGTAAAATTGTGTTGACAAATTCATATTGAAATTCAAACGAGCATGCTAAGGACTGAGAGAGAGAGAGAGAGAGAGAGAGAGGAAGAGAGAAAAAGGACACAAAAATTTGTCGGTTGAGCGGTTCAAACAGGCAAAGTCAAAGTCATTTCCAACTTCTATTGACTACCCCTGTGAATATTTTCGGATTTTGAGTCCTAAAACTGAAGAAAA